>CAEMYA010000051.1:5156275-5178522 GCA_903131615.1 Diplodus sargus
GTCCTGAGCTCGTCTTATCAACAGGATGCCACATCCATCCTTTTTGAATCCAAGGGAAATTGACAGGTGAACTGAAATTTTAAACTGTGCAGCCAGTTGTTGCTGAATGTGGCACCTCGACAAAGCTTTGTGGTGTAGGATGCACAGTAATAACAGAAGCTTCGGTGCAAACTAACATGAAGACCTGAGGGGGATGAGGTGAATCCATTTGGAAAATCAGGCACATCTGATGACCCTCGATTACAACTTGACTTGACAGAAAATAGACTTGAGACTCGACTTTTAGACTTGGACGTTAAGGACCTGACTTGATAACGATGACTCTGACGATGTGTCTATGTTCATTGTTGTTTTCAGTTTAGTTTCCCATAGTCAGTACTTCTCTTTAAAAGTAACTGAGAAGTCAATGTTATGTAAAGTCTTTTTTAAAAAAAAAATTTGATTACATTTATTTCATTTTTGCCATATGAACAAGTTGAATAAATTGGTTGATACTAGTTTGCTCTCAAAAAAAGACAGGATACTGCAGGTATGGTGTGGAGAAATGCTCTCTGCCAAACTTCCCTGTGAGTGAATGTTTGGGTCAAGTCAAATCTTCTTGTCTTCTTCCGCTCTTAGGTTACTTACATGTGACGCTGCTGTTGGTGGGCACCACCACAGGGTGGACCCGTGGGTTTTTGACGATGTCCTGCCAGTGGATTGTGTCTGCGTGACACAGGAACTTGTTCTGGTCGACGTACACGCCTCCACTCAGGATCTCTGCGGAGAAGAGCGAGAACACACAGTCAATACACACACACAGCCGACTTTTCTGGGTGTCAGAGTGTTTATTTTTCTTATTGCCAGCTTTCTTTACCCCACCATTCTATATAAGACGCCGCATGATGAAGTTAAAACATACGTAAGACCGGATTGGACGGACACTTTATCCTCTCCTTTCATCCGAGGGCAATGGCAGGGCAGAAGTTTTGGAGCGAGCAGCTGATCTAACGTGATGATGCTTGTTGTTCTGAGGGCAGCCGGGACAAAGCCGTGTCATATTGCTGTTATTACAACCTCTGATCTTTTTCACCATTCCGTTGTTTCTTTTCTCATCCTTCTGCTTTCTACGCCCGGAGCAGACAGGATCAATAATTCCTCACTGGCGTCACAAACATAGAAACCGTGTGGGATTTAAGCGCTGGTATGGGACAGAAGCCCAAATGAGTTTGTAATTTTATATTTCATCAAGGTGGGGGGGGGACGGGGGGAGGGGGAAGTCATGTCTCATCATTGTAATACGCGCCGCCTTGACGGGCCATTGATTGTCCGCGCCACACGTACACCCGCACGGTCTGCTGAATGATTGGATACAGAGGATGGTTCCGATTATTGTTGTGCAGGACTTTAGAGAATGCCTAATCCTGGTTTTTATGTGTGAGAGAAAAGGGTGGGGAGGAGAAAGAAAGAGAGACAAATAAAGATGGGAGAAAAGCCACAGAGAGAAGGACGGCAGCAAAGAAAAGACGGAGTGAAGCCCAGTAGCAGATTTGCATTATTTACAGAGCTCGTATGTTCTCTATCTCCCTGCAAACAGATTACTGACACAGGGCTGAAACCGATGAGACACATAATCATACACGAGGCGCCCTGCCAGCACCACACAGAAACAGCCAAACACAATATCGTCCCACAAAGGCCCGATTAAATGATGCTCCTTGGATAATAGGTGCTGGTGGTATTACCTACGCAAGCCCCCGTCTCCTCCCCAACCTCACTTCCCCCCTCTCTATCTTCCCGCATGTGCAGCGGGAGTCTGGGAGAGAAATTAATCCTGCCTCTCACCACAGGAGGGATATCGCTCGGCTAGGAGCAGGCCGCGTCTCCAATTCAAATTGTTTGCACAATGGGATGCTGCTGGCAAAGTAGGGCAATGGACAAACCGCAAGACAAAGCAAAGCAGTTATTATGACAAAAACACCGGCAAGACGTCTCGACCCTGGTAAAGCAAGATACAAGTACATCCCCGGGCCAGACTGGCGGGTTTGGATTGTAATTGGCGGCAAAATATATCAGATTGAGGTGTAAACATATCCAATAAATATTTAACCATGGTTCATAGTTCCAATGGGCTTTGAAAATCCTTATAAATATATATATTTTTTAAAATCATTTTGAATAATGAGTATCCCAGCTAAAGCATAATTCAAATGGAAATCCGGTGCTAAATTGAAAGTCTCTGTCTCTGAGTTAGCATCAACAGATGGCACCCTGAGGAAAACAATATGAGTTGGAGACTGTTCACAAATGTGAATCCAAGATCTTGTTCATTCTTGAGAATCATTGCGGAGTCCTTAAGTTTTCGTAATTGTCTAGCTTTTAGCATTTAAACCAGAGGCGAGGCTTGGTTAGCCAACCCGATCTCATTCCAGGGTCTTCAAATGCCACAATTTGTCACACCCCTCTGCATCCCACAATGTACCCTCCGGAACCTTTCTAACACGTGCTTGACAATTTTGAAAAGGTCACAGTTTGGTTTAGGTGCCAAAACTACCAGGTTAGGTTGAGGAAAACATTTTGATTGGTTGACTTTTGGCATCATACGGGGCATGAACAGCAGTCTCGCTCGTAAAAGTGCTGTGTTTTACTCATTCATCCACCCCAACCACCACCCTAGGGTGACCTTATTGCTCTACATACTGCGTCCTAACTTGCTTGCTTGCTTACTCGAGTGATAAAAACTGCATCGGATGGGTTTACATTATTAATTATTACAACTCATTAAGTTGAAGGTCTGGTGTGTCTCACACAGACGTCGAAGTGTGTTTTATGTGGTTGTATGGCACGTGTGACAAAATGTCGATATATTTGACAACCAGATCTTCTGACAGACACGAGGACCAGGAGACCTTTAGAAGGGTAGGTGGTCAAATATAAAAAGGGACACGTTGAACTGGAGCTGCAGCGATTGGTCAGATAATCAATATAACTTATTGAAGGAAAATGTATACTGATGACTGAATATTGGTTTCTAACATAAAAAAAAATAAATTAAATAAAACATAAAAAACCTGACGTGATGAATTCGGCAGGGGGCTGTCACTCTCTTGCAGATATGTGGGACTCACACAGAGGGACATTTAACACCTTTTTCCAGAAATTGATCTATGATTTTAAGACAGAATCTGTCTAATATCATTACTTCTGAGAAAAAGAACATGAAGGGACATTAAAATAAAAGCTACTCAGTGTAGACTTTATTCTGCTATATTCAAAATTTGAATATTTCTAAGTGACATTGGACCTTTAGGCAGACATTGTGATGATGTCCACCATTCATCAGTCTGCGAAACGTATCATTATGCCTTCAAACTTGAGCCATACTCATCATACAAGGGCTGTAAGGAGAGTTTGTCATGGCTCTAACCTGAAAAATGCAAAAGGAAGTTGAAATATACTTAGTCTAAAACTTTTTTCCAGGATTCTTACGTGCGATAAACAAGTGAAACCAGGTGTTTTCTACTAATCCCTGCTGGAAGCGAGCAGCATTCACCCTCTCAAACACACCCTCTCTGTTCAATGCCGTCACAACGAGCGATCCTCAACACCCTCCAGTAAGCCCCACCATCTTCTCATGCTCGTCACATCCATGGTGCATTTTGGATACGTACTACACACACAGACACACACACACACGCAACACACTAAAATTGCTGTGTGACCTGACAAAGTTCAAGACGCTGGATAACAGTTTAATTGGCTCCTTGCTGGCATTTTGCCCAGGATGGTTACAGTATTTCCCATGGCTTCTGTCACCAACATGGGAATAATTAATACAGATATTACGCAATACTCACAATAACACGTGATAATAATCCACGCCTTTCTTTCATTACACGTACATGCTTGGCTTGCACATTTGATGGGTGCGCAGTTGGTGGCCAGGGGGAGATCAATGGTTAAATCCTGTTGTTGATTGTTTGGTGGGTAGAGAAATATCTTAATTAGTTTGTTCACTAGGCCACGGCTCGTGTTTCCAAACTACCCCCTCCCCTCCTGATTTGTCCCGAGAGCAACTCCGAGCTTTTTCCTTCAATGAGCGTATGGCTTCAAAAAAGGGCGAGGCAATCTTCAATATCAGGCTGCATGACCGTTGGAGGGAAACAATATGAAATTCAGGGAGGCAGAACAAATGTATGCAGGCAATTATTTTGATGATAAGTGCTTGTTGTGATTTTTTATTTTTTTTTTGTATTCTTTATTGCAGTGTGGGGATGAGTTTGATTAAGACTGGGAGGCAAATAGCGAGCCAATGATCGAGGAAAAAAAAGCCATATTAATGAGTTCGTGAGGGAATTAATAAGTGTGGGATGGACTGGTTAATGAAGAAATATTTAGGACAACAGAAGCAGTGTAATAAATGCTGGAGTTGCTCCAGTGGAAGATTGCTTTATCGAATATCCCCAAATTGTGTTTTTTTTTTTACTCTTTACTGACCCATGTGCTGAACTGCTATCACCTGAACATGAAGACAAACACACCATCTTTTGCAAGTGGGCGCAAACACAGTCAGCTGGACAGTAGTTAGAAAGATAGAAAGGCAACAAGGGACCCGGAAAGACACTCAAACAGTCAGGCAATTACAGCGGATCGACAGGTATTCAATCAGAAAGACGGAGGAGCTTCTGCTCCCCTCTAGCAGTGGGACTTGGGATTCTACCACGGGTCTCCACTGCATTGTCTTATTGACTCCGAGAGCTTCAACTTGGTTTCGGCTCAGCGCTGCTATCGGCTCAGAGGAACAGAGGGGAGAAACTCTGCGGGAAGAAGAGGATGCATTCTGGGTCAAAGAGGCTAAATGCCGGGGCGCGAATCCTGCCGCACAACCCGGCAGCGGTGGAAGCCGTTACTAGGCTACACGCAACACACAGACACGGCAAGGAAATGCCAAAATAAGAGACAGGCGCACAAGCAGGAAGAAACGTGCTTGGGAAAAAAAGAAGAAAAAAAAAACATTCACACATCCACCACACACACACACATAGGCTTACACACATGGCTCAGGCTTGGCAGTAATGAGGCTCCCATTACTATACGTGCCTTGAGCATCAATTAAATTACCAGTTTGCTTTATCTTATAACCAGAAGGTCACTAATTTGAATCCTTAAAAGAGCTGGGAAAATGTGTGAGGGGATGTCAGCACTGCTCTGCTGTCCCTCTGCAACTGCTTTAATGAATGGACTGAGAATGACACTTCATCAGTGACCGTTTCAGTGGCAAACTTGATTAAATAATTAGATAGAAATAATAATAAATAATAAAATTGTGTACTGGGAGGTACTCTGTCAAAGTTTCCAGAAACTGTGGAACTAAGAAGTCAGTGAAGTTAACAATTGCAATAGCTATGTCGCTGCTGTCGCTTGGGCACTGCTATGGAGCCAACAAAGGAAAAAAGACCACTGGATCTCTTCCTGTATGACGAAAGTGGGATACATTAAAGAGAATAAGTGGGAGAATGATAGGACAAATTAAAGAATGTACACGCTGTTTGGATAGATGATGAATAAATGATTGGAGTGATGGATGTTAGATGATGGGAGAGTGAATTACATCTTTTTTATCAGCCATCATCCATCAGCATGTCTGTCCATCTGTCATGACAAATGATGGCTCTTGAAGAATAATGAGGAAGAAAGAAAGAAAGAAAGAAACAAACAAAAGAAACAAGAAAGAATGAAACAAAAGAAATAAAGAAAGAAAGAACGAAAGAAAGAACGAAAGAAAGACAGAAAGAAAGACAGAAAGAAAGAAAGAAACAAATAAACAAAGAAAGAAAGAAAGAAAGAAAGAAAGTGTCCAAAATGTGGTTGCAAAGGTTGAAACGATAATGAATGAATCGGGGAATTGAACCGCTTGATTAAAAAGACCCACTTCAGGGACCACAGACTCTTCATGCACCATCAGTGTTCCAACTGAAAAAAAAGAAATACAACCTCCAACAGACTCTAACTGATAACAACATGAATAAACAACCAATAATAAGCCATAAGAGAGGACGTTTCCTGCATTTTCCCGACACCGCTCATGATGCCACACAGCTCCGTGTCAATCACCGCGCTCCAAGTTGCTCGGTCGTCGACAGAAGATGTCAGGACAGCAAATCTCTGCCTTTGCTCTACAAATAGGGGATCTCCCCTCCCATCCATCATCTGCTGCGGCTGCACAGCTCCATCCTTGCCCTCCTGTCCCCACGGTTGCCAGGGAAATGCTTGCAGATCCCAGATGTGAAGTGTTTGTGCATATCTGTGTGTCTGCATATGGGTGTATGTGTGTTATTGCATGGAGGCGAAAGACAAGAAGAAAGGTAACGTGTTCGCATGAGTGCATGGATTTGTCTTGTGCGTTTGTGTGTGCATAGTCACGGAAGAAAAAGAAGAGAAAGAGTATTAGTGTGTATGTGCAAACAGCTATCGTGAGAATCACAACTATAGCATAGAAACTTGGAAATAAAGGTGTGTGTATGTGTGCCTGTGTGGAATTATAACTGAAATCATTTAAACATTCACTAAAAGTACTAACAGAATGTGAAGATAAAACAGTTTTGTATTGTGTTGCATGGATATGTACTGAAACTATCATGCTAAACAGCTAGTTAAACTGTACACATCCAAAGCTCCTGCCGTTGTGACCTGAACACTAACAATGCCCTAGACCCCAAACGCTAATCCAGCAGCACTGCTAACTGAGCTAACTAGCTAATGGTGGCCAATTTTAGCTGCGGTTAACATTTAAAGGTTAAAAGAATGCTGCCCTCTATTTGTTTTCATTAATTTGACAGGTGGCCAATTCATACATATTGCACCTCTAAGGCTCAAAAAACTGCCAACAAAATGTAATATCTAGGACATACACTTAGCCAAAAGGCAATGTACGCTGGTGTCGTTTTTTGACTCATTTTTTTGTGTCACCAAATCAGACCATTTGTCTTCTTCTACGACACAGAGAAACTAATGTACAACTTCATGTTGAAGCAGGGCTGATGATTGTAATGCTGTACTATCTGGCCTCCCTTCCCATAAATAAGAATATAATAATAAGTCAAATTCAGTGTCATATTAACCAATGAGTTCCTTAATATAGTTCTATGGTGTAAAATGTATTGCAGCATGCATCACAAACTTCCTATCTTCTCTAAGGTCAATGGATCGAGCACCTCCCCCGGGAACGGCATGCATTTTTAACACTGTTAACGCAGTCCCCCAGCGGAGTGGTGGTACCCATTCAAATATAATTGCACTTTTATGTGTTTAACTATTGACCTGAAAAGAACAACTGCATTAATTC
Organism: Diplodus sargus; assembly: GCA_903131615.1. Taxonomy (NCBI): domain Eukaryota; kingdom Metazoa; phylum Chordata; class Actinopteri; order Spariformes; family Sparidae; genus Diplodus; species Diplodus sargus. The sequence goes on from CAEMYA010000051.1 coordinate 5,163,600, forward strand.
GACTACATAAAAGCGCTCAACGAGTGGTTCACCAGAGAGATGGCGGTGCTGGGATTTGACTGCCTCTGAATACACTCCGGTCAAGAGCAGCAGCGTGGGCAGTGTGTGTGTGTGTGTGTATGTATGTGTGTGAGAGTGTGTGTGTGTCCTATATTGTTCGGTTGGAGGAAGAAAGAGATGCAATGCAAAGTTGCAAATGTTTATGGAGGGAAAAGACTCTTGAGACCTAAACAACCGGATGGCGCCCTGTTTGGAGGTTGAAGAAAAAAAAACGGAATGGAAGAATAAGATGGATATTAAAGATTAAACATATGGACACATAAGTGTTTTCTTCGTGAGTACATATGTTCAGTATGTAAAGTACGTGTCTGCCTGTGTGTCTCCACACACATATGCAGACAAGCTTGTACCATGAGGGACCTCACACATTAAATGCACATTTAATTTTAACATGGCGAGTGACATTCATGGCTGAGTGGCCGTGGCAGCATCACGTGTACAGCACCACGCGTGCATCATCGTGTGCACACCGTGCCCTGTTCGGGGTTAATGAGCAACCTCCTCCATCTAAATTCAAAAACCACTTAATTTAAACCTTTCAACCTCACCAAGGCCTGTTATTTCATTCAAACTGAAAACTCTATTTTTCCCTGCCTGGCAGTCGAGTATTTTGCCTGAAAACAAGTTGCGAAACATCCCTTAAAGACCGTTTAAAATACGTGACATTGAGAATAAAAAAATAGCCATAAACCGTCTTTGGAAGGGCCAGGGCTATGGATAAAACGCTTAAATAAACAAATGGAAATGGGGAAGAGAGATGAGAGAAATGCTGTCTTTGAGGGGACAGAAGAAGCGATAACTGGCTGGATGTGGAGTGGTGTGGTAAGAGTATAACAATGATGTTAGGCAAGAGACATTGGACATGAAGGCACAGCGAGAGATTAATGTGTGAAATAGTTATATATGAATAAGTTGAACTAAAAGAAGACATGCCACAATTACCTGATTATTATTTACACTGAATCTGTATCTCTTGGTACAACAAATGGGGCAGTGGTGATAAAAGTGCACCACACGTACACAGGCAGGGGCACCATGACAGAAAGTCCTAATATTTATAGTGAAGACAGGGCACTTCACCATGTTTTGTCTGCTGGATGGACAAAGTAGAGGCCATTCTATTATGTTTTATCTACCTGAGGCTTCCTGAATACAGGTAATCAATGTGCCTTTTTTTTATCCTCTTTGTCACCCTGAAGGAGAAATGTTGTTGAGATCTTCACCGAGGTAAAGTAGATGGCATGGGGGCGTCGGCCATGGCCCCCATCCCCCAAACATACGCCTCTCCTCCGCCAAGATAATTGCATTCACAGGCTGCTGATTAAATTTGGCCCATCCCTCATGCAATTGTTCCTTGTGAGTCTTTATGAAAAATGGCTGAGATTTAGGGATTATGGAATTACATCCGAGCAAGGCAAAGCATCTGCTTAAAGATGAGGGGAGGAAAAAATAAAATCATGACAGAATGGTTATGGAAAGAGTGGGGGTGGGGGTGGGGGGGGGCATCCTTGCTTATTTTCAACTTAAACTGTGATAAAACCCTGGTAATCTGAGCTTAATGGATAGGGCTGAGGAGGAGGAGGAGAAAATCATATTACAATACCTTGAGATAAGAGAGATCTACGAGCGAGAGAGAAAAACAAAAGCAAGCAAACAAATGAACAAAGAGACAAAAAAAGTAAGACAGAAAGGATTATCAAGGGGCAAAACAAGTGAGTGATTAAAAAAGAGTAAAAGGACCTTCAATAGCTGCTGCTGAGGGCCACTTAGCTTATCAAGGCTGATGTGTGATCAGCCTGCCAGCTGAATTAAAATGAGCCACGCTCTCTGGAATGGGCAAAACAAAACAGGGTCTGAGAGAGGCAGACAGAGAGAGATGGAAGGACTGAGAGGAGAGGGAGAGAGAGAGAGCATATCTTACCCCAAGCATACCAAGTATGTTGGTTTTAGCACAGAGGAAGCTGGCCTCGGTCACTGCACGATTTGCTGGGGCAACAGCACGTCATTGAGGCCTTGTTTTTCCAGGCCTACTGAGAGACATTCAGTTACACAGTACAGGCCGTGGCTCTCACTTTGTGCATACAGCACTTGTATGTTGTGTGGCAGCCAAGGTGGGAAAGTCCGTCCAAGACCGTAGAGAAGATTTGAATTGAAACTATAAAACACTGTGAGAGTAGGCACCTCTGCCAAAACTGCCAATTACTGATTATATTACCACGTTATGATAAGTCTCAAATAAGCATTTTAGAAATTAGAGGGTCAGCGCTGATGCTAAACACCTGGGAGCAGGTTTGACTTGTTATTAGCCATTAATTCAACACCGGGGAGATGCCAGGGGTCACACAAGGAGACACTCTGAGAACATTAGCTAAAAGCAAAGTGTTTGACTGGTTCTTTTGAACTATTTAACAATTAGGAAAATGTATTTCATTCAAATTTTTACCTTTTGACATGTCTACAAGGAGGGTTTGGCAAAGCCATAAGAGGCTTATCAGCTGGCACAGGCCAGGTGAGTCAAATCAAGGAAGGGTTCAAGCCCTGGTTTGCTTGATCAGAATTTTTTTTTTCAGATTGTCAGACAACTTTTCCAGTGGCCGAATTGGAAATCTGTGTCCTAGAATTGTTACACACATAGAACAATTGGCCAGGAATTCAGAGGTGAGGAAGGAATAATCTCTCGGAACAAGAATCTGCATACATTGCAGAATCTGTGAGCAAAGGATGAGGTTTTGGTATCAGACTTGCTCTGGTTTTAGTTTGTAGTCTGTTTGTAGTCCAATTGACTAATCTTGTTTGATTGAAGACATTGGCCAAATTGCCATCTCGGAACCCACCTAGATAGCAGAATTGTACCGGACACCTTCATCTGGCTAACATACCGAGGGGAATGATGGCAAACTCTGTTTGCAGATCTAAGCCACAAGTAGGCCACACCATGGCCACATGTCAGCCAAGTCTTGGGGGGTGAACATGTCTGGTGTGGGCCAGATCTGGGAATCGACTATTGTCTGACAAGAATTTAAGCTCTTCATTTACCTTTTTCAAAAATGTATCTCCACATACTAATGAACTATGAGTGGTGTCTCAACTCCAACTCCATTCTTGCATCTGGGGTTGCTCATTAGACTGGAAGCAACGATTGGCACACTGAAGCGCTGGGCTTGGCTCGAACATACTTTATTTTTTTTCTGCACATCCTCCGGATACATTGGACGCCCTAAAACATTACATTGTCTGTGGAGCAGATGCATTCAGACCACATCTCAGACCAAACCAACCTCTATTTATTGACATTCAAGTGAACCCTCAAGTATGGTTGATTAAAGAAAAACAAAAACAAAACAAAAAAAACTGAATGGCACAACATCAGAGAGGCCCTGTCTGATAGATGTGGAGACGCAGAGCTTCGGAAACGTGCCATTGATAGAAGCATAATCTTTTTAGTGCCACAACGAATAAGTGTACCGTGGAGAGGTGGCACAGAAGGCAAGGAAAGCTTTATTAAAATCTTTATTTGGTCATGCCTGGTGTTGCATACAGTAACACCCACCATATCTCTGCGGAGACCTGAGATGAACAGAAAAGTCCTTTTCATGTCCCATTACCCACCGCTGCCCCCATCAATAGCTGCTCCACTTACCCAAGGCTTTGGCCTGAGAGGCAAAAAATAAGCATATTAATTATTAACCTGCCAGGGGAGAAAGGGGAGGAGTCACAGGGTTGGAGGGTAATGCGTGTGTTTATGTGTGTGTCGGCAGGCAAGGTTATTAAATTGGTTTTGGGAGCACTGCTTCTTTCAAACTCACGGAAAAGAAATCCTCAGTGATAACAGTAATTGCCTGGAAATCTCAGGCCTTTTATCCAACTGTTTAAATACTCAATAATCTTGTCAGCATATATGCTTAAACACCCTAGGATGAACCACTATCCCAAATATAGAGCCTATAGTTTTCCAGCAAAACTTTAATTATCGGAAAAAAAAACAAAGCTCACATAAGACTGTAAGAACAAAGTTAACAAAAGCTCACTAACCTCCAGAGGAAAAACGTTGGTGTCAGGGTGATTTCAGAACTGTTTTATATTTATATTAAAACATATCAGGTCTTCAAAAGTCAAATCTTTTACCACTTAAATTACACAGGTGTCCATTTAGGCCTCATAACTAAGTTGATAGAAAGTGACATGTTCCTCAGTGGCTTTTGAGACCCACCGAGCTGCCAGTCAGCTCCCATTTTATTTGCTTTCCCCACTCATTTTGCTCCTCCTCTGAGATGAGCACGGAGCGCCTCTGACATCAAAGACCTGTCTGAAACACTGCCTGGCCTTTGGAATCAAAGTAAGAGCTGCGTGTCAAGGCTGCACAGCCAGAGCGCCGATATGGTAAAGCCACGATGACAGACAGTCAGTGACAGAAACTGAACATGACAGTCATAGTGTGAGTTTGAGTCTGTTTAGAATCTGTAATCATATCTATCGCAGAAAACAGAAAGAGAAAGGAGTAGGTACTGTATACAAACAAGACGATGTGCAGTGTGACAAGGCGGTGTTCACACACTCCGACTAGGATTAATATACTGTGAAAACAGTTTGCAAAGCACAGGTTTCATAAAAAATACGTTATATGTTTAATAATGTATAAGGTATGTTACGTGGCTTAACCAAACTTTATCTGGATTATTGGAAATACATTAGAGAGGAGTACTAAAACATCATGTTTAAACAGGTTGTTAAGTAGAGTGCAATCAGAAAAAGTGGCATGTTTTCAAGTTTTGGTCCTATGAGTCTCACCTAAAAAATATATATATATATATATATATATATATATATATATAATACATATTTGATGGAGTTAGACAGACATACATAGTTCACACTTCACACAGAGTGTCTAAGTTTTGAAACATTTCACAGTTCATGTGGCTGAGGGACACATTTTCATTCTGTCCCTCGTTCCCCCCTGCTTAAACAAAAGAGGAGAGTTCAGATGGGATTCCAACTAAGTGAACAGTGTCCTATTGGTCTCTGAGCCAGTTTACATCTACATCATGGCAGATCCTTGCCTGATCTAAGTTGTAGCCCGGGGGAGAAAGACATGTTGGAGAAAGAGAGAAGAGGACTGTGTTTTGATTATAAACGGGCATTAAAATTCCTTCCATACCTACTTTAACTTTTAATGAGGCGAAAGTTGACTCGCACTTCCAACGGGCTGCATAGGTTCAGTTTGGAAGGAAAATTGGTAATAAAGGCTATGCAGTCATGTTTAGGGAAAGCTGAGTATTTTTCTAGCTGACTAAAGGTGAGGCAGAGGTGGCAGCTTGGGCCGGACAATATTTCTAATTAGTGAGGATAGTAAGTGAGTCCTCCTCAGCTGGTCCCTTTTGCAATCATGAGCTTGCAGTAAATTATTTATCGGAAACAGCCATACTACTGATGTATTCACACACCACAAGCTTGCATTTATAAAAAATGACATGACATGAACCTTTCCCTGAATAGAAAAGCTAATTAATTCTGATTAACATCTGAACTCACATCTTACTTAACATTTAGTTAACCCTAACCCTACATGTTCAACTATTCATTGTTGCCTGACCTCAACCTGGTTGCAAAGAAATATGTGGAGGAAAACTAAATCATTGCAATCATGATCTGCGTTTTCAATCTACGGAAAGGAATACGATTTTAACTGTTCCTCAATCATGAGACTAATAATCATTAAAATTGTCAATCCAAGGCTGCTTTAATTGCATTTGTATCAGTCATCCATTTGAGTCAACATGGCTGTACTTATCAGCTTTCCTGCTATCTTTTGTCTGGACTGGTCTGTCCTGCGCCTTGTATCAAGGAGAGAGAAAAGTTTAGGGGCTGATCTAGTCAAGTCAAGCCAGTTTTATTTATATAGCGCCACTTCGCAAAAGAAGTTTTCTCAACGCACTTCTCAATAAGAGCAGATCTTACTCCATACCACACTCTTTTATTCCCAGCGACTGATCATTCCTCCACGGGCACGAACTCGGTGACGGTGGCGAGGAAAGAATTGCCTTAATAGACAGAAAGCTCAAGCACATTGTGACAGGGTTTATGTGACATGGGATAATGCATTAGACTTAAGGTGATACAGTATAATAATGGTTTCTTTAATGGTTAGTAATACTTGGTCAGCCCACATATCAAAGTTGTTCTGGCTCAATTTTGAGCAAAAACTTTGCTCCAGATAAGAGTTCAACAATTAAATCTATATATATCATTCATTGGCAAAGATATTGTGCTGTTGCTGTCCATTAATTTTCTCATAAAGCTCAGTGATTTACTGCTTACTAAATCTCAAACCTTACATTGTAAAGGATAATAATGTAAAAAAGCAGCAAAACAAAAAAAACAACCACACTATGAACAACAAATGCAGGTGGCTCTGAAGCAATTTTTTCAGGTCACATTTATTATTAAAAATATAATAAAATTGAATAAAATATCTAAGTAGTAGATGGTAGGAAGTATAAAGGTGAAAATAATGGACAATCAAATTCATGCTTTCCCGATATTGGAAAATTGGGGCCATCTTTGGCAGAGCTAACCAGTGGTAAGAAAATACCAAACATTTAAACGAAGCATACACATTAAAGTGGAGTAAGCGATTCTAGAAAATAGTTGATTGTGGAGTCTTATTCCCAGGTCGTGAAATATCGACGTGGTGGCTGGTCCGAGCCAGCGTTGGTATTTGACGACCTGAGAATGAGATCAGCCATCTTTCTCTAGAATCATTAACGCCATCTTTCAAGGAGCGCAAAAACAAACTACTGACTGGAACTTAACAAAAAAAAGTCAGCTCTGTTGTTCCCCCAGCACAAAACCCAACTATAGGTTCGAAAAGTCTCACTATCTCTGTCAGGCAGTGGTATTACACAGCAATCAATTAACACCAACTGCCACTGATGGTCTGTTCCGGACTTCAATTTAACATGTGCCTCCTCACCAACCACATTAGGGGCTCACAAATGTGACAATATGAATGTCGTCCTTCAAAAAAGAAAGTCCCTCTTGCCCCCTTCCTGGAGCTCTGAAATATTGAGTGTGACACGGGAGTAATTGCATGGGAAGTAATCAATTAGACACACAATTGAAGGAGACCCGAGGTCTGTGGGCGGCCAGGCAAGAGGCTCTACTGAAATTCTGGTGACGTCCTCTGAACCAATCTTGCCTGCCTCCTGTGGCAGAATTGTTTCTTTCTTCTCCTAGTAGTTAGATGGTGAATGGAAGTCACAGGAATCAGAAGAGGGACGTCGTTTTATGCCCCTCCCCTCAGCAGTCTCTTGTCTGGGGGGAAACGCACCGACTCAAATCGTCTCTTTCACATTGCGCCATCCCATTCTTTATACACTGGCGTCACAAGACACTGAACAGAACACGTTCCACGGATGAAGGAGCACGTTCGCTGAGCTGTACCCATCGAGCGACTTGCAGTAGGCTTTGGAGAACACAGTAGGACTCAAGTGCTCAAATGGGTGTAACGTACAGTAAATATGGTACAAACATTTGATTGTGTGCGTTTGTGTGGAAGGCATCAATGTGACAAATCAAGACAGCCAACTGAAATATGATGGGAGACACATTGCCAAACGAAATGGGGATAAAGAGATGGAAGAAAGACAGAAAATAGGATGGATAAAGAGAGAGCAGATGGGCCATGAAGGAGTGGATAACGCCTTGGCGTAAAACACAGGCTTGTGTACATGCATGAGACGAGAGAGGATCATTCAGCAGATGGGGCCTCAGATTGGATGCTTCATTTTGGACAGACGCGGTGCAGGCGTAGGGTGGTTAGAAAAATGAATCAACAACACTAAACAAATCTGAAAAAAAAAAAAGATACTGGATGAAATGAGAGAAAGGAGGAGGGGGGATGGGGGTGGGCAGAAAAATGCGTTAAATCAGAAAGCTCATCTGTGTTGTGCTCCTTATTGAGGCTGTTATTATTTTGCCAGGGAAGCAGGCTGTAATTACCATGTGAAAGCACAGAGGCTGCCCGGGGTTCATGTGAATCCAGACGGAAGTGCCGAAAATGTTTGACTAAGCAGGAAGGAAGACACTGCGGGTCAGCGTGCATCGAAACACAGATTAGGAACTTTGAAAATGTCAGGAGGCGGCTCCGCTTAACCTTTTTCTTGGCTGTAGCGACAGAAGGTAGAAAGAAGTACTTACTTCTTGTTTGAAGCTTTTTTTTTTGTGAAGCAATCATGACTTTAAAGTGTTCATGTACATGCAAATACCCCTAAACAATGGGCAGCCGTTTAGTAACCAGCTTTTTATAGCAAATTTTGTCTGCGCAAAGTAATACTACACAAACAACACAACTAAACTTTTCACACTCAGGCAAAGAGGGCCTTTCACATTTCTTATTCACTCCTACACACCCCCATGCACACACGCCATCCTTAAACTTTTCCCCGGATTGACTGTGCCTTATATTTCATATTCATGAGGATAACTTAGCTAAGCTTGATTGAAAGGTGCATCGGAGGGAGTCCTATCCCTGCTCAGCCGGAGACCTCCTCCACCCCATCCTCCAGTCCCCTCAAATCCAGAGAGTCCATTCACAGCTCGTGGAGAGAGTGCACCAGAGAAATCAATAGATGCAATGCTACAATATACTGGCGACAAATTTATTTCATCCAAAGGCAATTTCGACCCAAGTAGAAATGCGGGTGGGTTTCAGCACTGTAGGGGTCTTTTACCGTCCCTTTTCTCGATTAGCCCCTTATGTAGCAAATAAGTTTTATCCTCTTATATGTGTTGCTTATGGATTATATTGATCATTTTACTCTTCTCCTGGGAGCTGTTTGCAGTCAGACAGTGAAATAATATGAAGGCAGCTTCACAGGCCTCGTAATGAATAAGACAGGTAGCCTCAGACTAACCAAAGCACTCGAAGGAAGGAAAGAATGTTAAAGCATGCTGCCTGGTGTATGGGAGTGGATCCTGATGGTTCAGGCTTGTATCCTTCCTCCGCAGTACACTAGCATGATGACAACCGCAACAGAACAAACTGGGACACAAGTGACTTGTTTCTTTCCCCCCCAGCAAGAGCTTGTTTAACTGTCAGGACCATCTGCGCAAAAAGCAGTGATATGATAGACCCTCCGAGACAAGTTTCTTGCTGTGAAGCGATAACTTGGTATTCAAGGTCTTTACGGGTCCCACATTTTGGACAGCCCTGTCTACCCAAACGGGACAATATATATATATTTTCAAAGAAAGATACGCAATGGGAAAAAGACCTCAGGACGGTCATAACTCGAACAGACCCGAAAATAGAGAGAACAACAACAGTAGAGGAGATGTGCCTGCACCAGTTAATGAGAAGCTAAAAGTAAAGACGCTTCATGTTCATAATCTATCTTGCCTCAACAGTCAGATTTGTCTCTGCATTGATGATGAAGCAACACTGTGAGGTGGCTTGTATCCACTCAGATATAAGATATGTTGACATATTGAACAAATCGAGACCCTGGGGCATAAAGGATGAACACGACCTGGTCAAAATTGGCCTGCATATATGTGGACATGATTTGAGTCCTGGCCACCCTAATGGCGGTCATTTGTTTGTGGAGTATTGTTTTGAAGCTAGGTCAGTTTGTTAAACTGCCAGTGGTTCTGGTCAGGGTCTTGTCTACCAAGAACCAAAAGGTGAACTGGACCTCTCGTTGGTATGCAGTAATACCAGTAACAATAACAATCCTTCTACTATAAGAGAATCTTCCCATTACGAGACTAATAGCTCCTCTTTTCATTGACAAGAAAGAGAAATTTTTCTCTCTTCTGCTTTTTCGCAAGAGCGAAAAAACGCTGGGGTGAAGCTCAAACAGTCAGAGTTATGAAGTAGAGCAGATTCAGGCCATGGCTGTTGTGCATAACTTCCCCTCTACTTCATGGCTCGAGGCCACGGATGGCACATCAAACAGCGGTTTCTCACAGAGTCCAGCCCGGGCTCCCTCAGCGCTGACTTCAACTTGGCACCACAATGAAGAGACCAGCTTGGCAGAAGAAGCTGCCGGTAATGCTGGACAATGCAATTCCCTAAGTATGGCGCAACATGTGAGAAAAGAATACAAGATGGAACTTCACACACAATCACATACTGCCGCTGCACACACACTCGTGGATGGACGTGCTGTTTTCTTCGACTCTGGGGGATCACAGGGAAGGAACAGTTGAGGAGAACAATGAGAGACAACTGAATTATTTAGAAAGAGCGTTTGGAAGCAGCAGGGACACGAGCACACTGCCATGCTTCTTACTTACAAACCTAAATAAATTCTGGTCTCTGAATACATTTTGATCTCTCAAAAACAGAGAGAATTTCTCAACAAAAGTGCAAACTGATGACATTGCCTTTCCCGTACAGCCTCAGTGTCTCCTTGACATACTTGTAATTGTCCTTATACAAACATATTCATACATTTGTGCAACATTGCTCCAAAAACATCGTTGCCTCAGTGTACTGTATGCCACCAATCTGGTCTTACTGCACTGGGAGATCGTCCCCTTCGAGATATAAGAAGCAAAATTCACCTCAAAGCACAATTTTCTGACATTCCCCATCAGTGAGGACATGCATGGCGCTTCATGGCACCACCAAATAAATCATTCAAATCTCATTCCTCTTGTTTCCTTATGCGTAAAGATAAAAAGAGAAATAATTTATGCGATGACTGAACTGGAGGGCAAAAGTAAAAAAAGAAAAAAACGGAGAAAAAGCTCCCACCGTGGGGCCAAACATGACTGACCAGGACCTTCTAATAACACTTTTACTTAATGGTATTCGGCTAAAACACAAATTTATTCTCTCTCCTTTTTTACTCACTCAGATGATTTGTGAGGTTGGATTCATCCTCAAAATGAGTAAATAGCACCTCTGACCTTGTGTTGCACACATCATGAGCTGGCCCTGGCCCTAGCATGCCCCACTTAGCCCTGCACCGGAAAAAGCTCTATATCTTTTTTCGCAAGTCAAGAGCTTCATTTCTCACTGACCTCAGGTTCAGGATGCCTGAAGGAAACCTAGTAGCACAAGGATCCACTGTTCATAAAGAGGCAGATCCACCCACACAGTGGTTTTCTACTTAGTACGCTATTTATCAGCAATCACATTCACTGTCTTCTCCGACTTCTGAGAAAACAAGCCGGGGTCGATTGCCAGGCGGGTTGTAAATCAGACGAGATTTTTTTTGGTTGCGTGTGAGCAGGAGGGACGGGTGGAAATAACAGAAGAGATAAAGTCTTTTTAACAACATTGCGAGTCAGCATCGTATCCCTCAGTGTGTGAGGGTTAATTGTGATAACAGCACGGGTACTTGGGAGGGAAAGAAGAGGCAGACTGGGCGCATTTTTCCATCATCCAGAAAGCTGATGGAAGCCAAGAAACAATTAGTAATGTATTAATTGAATAGTGCAATGTACTAGTGTAACTGGTGTTTCATTGCAATTGCATTTTTGGAAGAATTCTCTGAAAGGACCATCTAAATCGCCTGCTATATATTGATTCTGACAGATTCTCTCAATGATACCAGGGATGTCCTTACCATCTTGTCAGCGTGAAACTGTGCCAATATTGAAAAGACAGAGGGGTTGGGAAAGCAACTATTGAATTACACTGGTAACTCATCAAGGGGATCTGATCACAGCTGAATTCAGATGCAAGAGCTTTTCAAAATCATTAACTTTAAGGATAGCAATTTGAAACAAGGTAACGAAGAGTGAAGTGAATAATGTTTCAGAAGTTCCAGGTAAGTGAAGCATTTAAGCACATAATCCACCTCTTAGACGCTACCCACATAATTGATTTAAAAGAAAACTCTTCAGATTAAAAATCAGGCTGTTTCCGTTTGACTGTCAAGCTCTGCTCCTATTTTATTAAGCTCCCTTTGGTTTATCTATTGCCACCATTCGGGTTGACGGAACTGCTTCCGACTCAACTTTAAGTTATATTCAAACTTTTGAGCAAATTACTGGTTGGTATGCCTCACTGTGGATTCACAACACATTTGAACAATAAATACCACTGGCAACCCCCAACAGTCCGCTTAAATTCCATCAGCCAAGCCAACATCAAACTCGACAGCACTGTAACGTTTTAAATTTTAGTGGTAAAAGTAGCTAAAGTCTGAATGACTTTCATTTGGACCCACATTTTAGAAGTAAAACATCTCATCAGCTTGTGCTTGCAATTTATCAGGATTCATAAATTCATACATTTGAATTCATAAAATGAATTTAAGGGAGCTTTAGAGCTGTCCAAACCCTCTTAAGAGCTCCCAGCAGGCGGTAAAAGAAAAAGAGTAAACATGCACTCCACGATGCGTGGGATTAAGATCATTTAACGTTTGATCTCGGATCAAAAGCTTCTTCAAAGATGAGACAGGTTCAGACCAACCACATACTGCATTTACACCATCAGCATAGAACAACAGCACACAGCACGGACAAATGTCAGTAGCCGGGGGAATTATTCACTCACCTGTGAGGTTTTTCAGGCCCAGCTGACGCAGGCCGAAGTTCCCATCCCGTCTGTAGTTGAGGAAGATTGCGAGGGAGTAGCGGTCCTCGTACAGCTTGGTTCCTCGGATGATCCTCAAGTTCTCCAAAGGCAGGTAGTCGAACTGGTTCAGGGCCACCAACACGTAGCCTGTCACCTCTCGGATAGACTGTGAATGGAACCATGGAGGCGAAGTGTTAGTGTGAATGTTAAGTGTGCATAATGTTGCAAATCACTTGTTCTGCAAGAGACATTAAAAGGAAGGAAAAAAAAGTCCTTCAGCGGATCTAAAATAACCGATCCAGCATGTACGCTAGTCCAAGGCCACAAATGTTTTATTAAGCTGTGGTTCCCACTACTAGTAGGCCTTGAGGGCACTATGAGTTTGGGTTTATTCAACAATGTTTTTAACTAAACAATGCACTGCTGTACAAAACCCGCAAAGAGATTTTACAATCCATCTTGAGGATTTGAAAAAAACAAACAAAACATCAGACTATTCCTTCAAGCTGACAGAGAACACAGTGCTTTATTTAGTTTCCTTTCACACTCTGCGGCATGTTGATCAAAGATGTGACAGGCTGCAGGCTTCAACCGAGATTTTGCAGATCGAGATCGATATCGTTGAACACTTTGCACTGAACGAATGCAACGGAAAAATACTTGTTGACACTCCGTTGAAGTTTTGTAAGCTCTTGAAAATTAGTTTTTTCTGGCAATAAGCTTTTCAAAATGATGCACTTCCCAACTTCGAGTCTGTTACCTGTAGGTGGAGGTGAGCAATCTCCCAAATCTTTCCTTTGCTTAGCCAAAAGCTGGAGACTGGGGTAATGTCGTGTTTTAATTTTTGTTGTTTCATGCAATCAAAATGCTTTAGGCCCTTAAGTTTTTAACTTTAATTACCTCCTAAGATGGGATGGGTTTATTTTGTATTCTTGCTGTATAACAGCATGTTTTGTATGCTGTTAGAAAAGATGCATGAACTCAGTGACCTTTAAATATACATCATTTTACTGATTCTTTATACTTTAGCCACGGGACAATGAGCAGTCATTCTTTTTGCAGGCTTTGTCTTCGCTATATCACTTTGGCGGCGCATGATGACGTCATTCCCTCACGTGACGTGTGGTGCAAAATGTGGTGCCAGCAGAGATTGAGAGCAATAGTCAAAGTGGGTAGTTCTGAGCATTGTGTATTTTGTAGTTTTAATTCATTAATTTGTGATGCATTTTGTAGCTGTGAGCAAAAATACCAACAAAGGCGCTGCGGAATATTTCTGTTAGAATATTCGGTTCTATCAGAACGCCTCGTTTCTCTGCTCATGAAAATGAGCACGTTTAAAAGAACTAAAATATGAACTCAAATAGGGTGTGGAGTGTTAAGAGATATTTTATTCATGTGTTGAAATCATCTGAATCAATGAATTCTGACTTTTTATTCAGTAAAGTATTATTAAAAAAAACATTTCCTTTTTTTTTCTTTTATCATTTATCGTTCATTGACTGATGTAATCTTTTAGCTTAGGTTGTGCAGATTTCAGGGATATGAAGCATCCAAAGAAACAAACAAAATACATTTGTAACAACCAAAAATACCGATGTAGGGACGAGTTCAGAGGGTTTTAACCATCGGCCAACAGTGTTTTCTCCAACCTGTCAAGCATTCTGGATACATTTTTTCACATTCTCTTTAAATTTGCTGTATCATCTTGAGATTTAAAGGTGAAATAGGCAACTCTAATAAGTGTTGACTCTCAAATATTAACGCTTCGGTTGATATTTAACGTTCTAGACCCAGACCAGGCCGATAACCCAAAGCGTCGGTATGTGACCACCTTGGAACGAGACTCGTCAATCAACTCTCTTTCTCAAGGATTGTTTATTACACCTTAATAATAACTGAATACATGTATTTCACGCCAAGACAGATGTCCCTAAAATCAACTAGTCAGAGCAGAAGGAGGATGAGCAGCAGAAAGAAAGTGCATTGGAGGAGGGTGAGAAACAAACAAAACAGAAAGGGATCGAAAGGAGAGTCACAGAGACATCAGATCACCGACAACAGCCAACTTCAAGGTCACTTTGCACTTATTCAATCATGCCAGCGAGTTGAGTGCGAGCATCTGAGCGAGGAGAACTTGCTCAAGGGTCCGTGACCTCAATGCAAAACTTGGCACGGGGGTTCAGCGCTCGTGTCCGGGGTCCAGCCCGGGGTGACTGAGCCACAAGGACAGCCATTGCTTCACACTTTAAATGTCATTTAGGAGGGGATATAACGACGGTCGAGACTTTGGCAAGGAGCCACCCGGTCGGAGCTGCTGTTGCATGAATC
>CAEMYA010000051.1:5204023-5217473 GCA_903131615.1 Diplodus sargus
TTTTTTTTTGGGGGGGGGGGGTAAGTGACAGCACAGTGAAAAAGGTCAAGGGAAGTGAAAGTCCTCTGCCAAGTAAAAAGTTGCTCCTCAGACCCAACTGAGCAGTTTTCTCATGATGCTTTTAATATAAAGCAGGTCTGGGCCGTGCTCTTTATAAAATTAGAAGGAAAACCCAAGGACAGCAAGGACGAAGTGGGATCAAAATATAATAAAATCAAAATATATATATAATTAGATAAAATACAAATCCACCCTTGTTGTTTGACTTGTCCCAGCTCTCCGACGCCTCTTCGTGCATGCATGGGGGCCCAACCAAACGTCAACCGTAAGTGTCTCAAATATGTCTTCTTGCTACTGTTATGGCTTGCAAAAAAGATGAGAGGCCGAATGCAGAAACAAAAGAACAGGGGGGTTGTAGAGACAAAAAGCAAGATGACGTCCAAAAACAAAAGCAGGCTGGCACAGCAAGGGGTTATAAGCTGGGACTGTGAAAAAGCAAAAGGCAGGAAGTGTAAAATAAAAACATGACACATGAGGACAGACTTTCAACATAAAACAGGAAATGCAAATAATAAAAACTGTAACCCAAAACTACGACAGTTAAACATCAAATCTGTTCACTATTAATAATCACCAAAAATACTAAATTGAGCAAAAGGATGATTGAGCACATTCAAACGTACAGACATACATGCTTCTGAACTTTTTTTGTTTTTATAACTTAAAGTGAAACTCTCACCAAAAAGCAACCCAGGCTTTATTTGTGAATGTATATGAGTCAAACCTTCGCTTGTTGTTGTCTGTTCTCCGCCATTGTTTACAGTTTAGGCTTGACCGTATCTGACCAGGTAAGAGCAGGCACTGTGCCTGTGCGAGGGAGGGGGGCTGCCAGCAGTGTATGCATGAGAGTGATTGACACTTCTCAGACACTCTACTTGGCTCTGAGTGGTTGTGTTAATCCGGGAGCGGTGGATTCTTGCAAATCAAATTACAACCACTGGGTGGAGCCACAGACCGTGGATTTTTACACAGCTGACCTGTATCTTATTCTACTGTCAGATCATAATGACTATTTTAGCAAATGTAACAACAAAGTAGTTACAGATTACAGCTTTAAGTAAGCAGACATTTTAATCTCTAGTCACCCTCCTGTTCCTGCTCACTGGTGCTCGACAGTGGTATCCATCTGGTATGTGTCACTATGACAGGCATTTTTTTTTAACAAGCAAGGGGTCAAGGGAACACTTCACACAAGTGTCACTGAGGACCACATTAACAGACCACCACTCCAACAAGCCTCCTTTAGAACATAGGCATTGTGGCGTGAGCCAAGAACAATGAATCGATATAAATACAAAGGCCTGCCCAGTGCTCTTCATTCCTGCAATAAGTACCTCCTTATATATATTTTAGGCTATCTTTTGTTGTGTTTACTATTTTAGTTGTTTGCCTCAGGATATAGGTTGTGGTTGTGTTGTACTAGACTCTATTATATCTAAAGGAGCTAGATTTTTTCTCGATCAATACCTTATGACTTAGGGGGAAAACAATGACAGGAAATAAAGCAAGTATATTGCAAGGCATAACATTTCAAAGACAATAAAATAAGGAGTTTTGTAAATGCAACACAAGGCCTTTGCTGCCCAGATCCTCAGCTTCATCTTCGTTTTCTGCGCAGCTCCTCTTACACTATTAACACAAGGCCTGCTGGAAATTCTAAACATTATTTGTAAATGATAATTTCGTAATTCACTCGTGACCACGGGGACAGAGGTGGGGAGTCAGTGAATGGCGCTAGGCTGAGAGGCAATCTGATCACCGCATTAATATTGAGGGGAAAATTACATGTTTACTAATGGCTGCATTGGCAAGACAAACAATCTAATCTGGCTGTGTGGCTGTGAGTTCCTACTGAGACCGGGAAGAGGGGAGGAGAGGGAAAAATTAATATTTCATAATCACAGATCCCATTTATGAGTACGCGGGAGAAAGCGACGAAAGGGGAAAAGAGAGAGCGTGTGTTTGCTTTTCCACTGTGCCCCATTAAAAAAAAAATAAAGAATAAAAAAAACAGTCTCAATATGTTGAGACGGTCATTTCGATTTGGCAATGTGCGTGCATTCAATTTGCAAATGTATGTTCTGCTTATAATGTGAGAGAAAGGGTTCAAAGGATATATGGATTTAAGAGTGATTTAAACTGCGAGAATGTGTGGGTAGAGCCCTGCAAACCCAGGCTCTTAGGTTTTGAATGTGCATATCAGAGGAGTGGGGAGAAAGCCTCAGTGCTGGAATGCAGTTATTAATCACGGTGCGAGCGTTGATTCATCTGTCGTGGAGGCAGTTTGGAAGATGGACTCTATTTACTGCTAAAGCTGTTTGAGGGGCTTTGGGAGGCAGCCATCAATCTCTTGGCTATCTTGAAAAGAAGGAGCCCAATGCACAGGCATCAGTTTCCATCACCTCCCAGAGACAGGTTGTGTGGTAAGCTGCCGCACAATGGTTCTTTTTCTTCTTCACTCCTTCCCCTCCTCCTCCACCTCAAGGTGAAGTTTGTCTCCCTCCCTGGGGAACTGTGTTATTAATGTGTTTTATCATAATAATAATAATATCCCCCTAAAAATACACGCTGCACCCTGCCCTCTTGCTCCCTTGCTGTTTGGCACCCTGTGTTCCTAATTAGCATCTTCAATTAGCCCATGTTAATTGCCAACCGCGGAGAGGTGGAGGAACCTGGCAAGTTGGCGCCACAGGGAGCCCTTTTGTACAAAAAAAAAAGAGCGGTGGCATAACGTAGAAGCAGGCAGGTAAATGTGGGGGGGGGCCTCTTTAACCTCAACCTGTGAAGAATTGCTTTTGTGTAATATTAGCTTGTATGGGTGAGACCTTGTTAATAGTGAGCGAAACAACAAAAAAACAACAACTTTGAGTGTGAATGTTAAGCAAAAATGTGGTTCTGTGCAACTGAACAACAATCACACTTGGTTATTGAACCGCATCTCCATCTTTCTTCATCTGAATCAGTGGGGCCTATTACCTCTGCAGGGGTCTAATGGTAGCACATTACCATCCATCGCTCCCTCTTTCTTAATATCATCTTGTTTTTGTTTTGCGTCGTGGGGGGTATTGTCAGTTTCTCTCCGCACCACGCAGAACACTTAACGACGCTGTTTTATTTGGCTGCTTTGATCAATCTTGATCTCCATGCAAAGTAAATACACAAGAGGACACGGGCTGTTCCATTGCTTTTTACCTGATGCAAACAAATTGTTTTTGTCATAGCAACTTTAAATCATCGCCGTAAGGAGGCATGATATGAAAACGCAGCATGCATTGCTGGTGGGCCGCCTTCTTTGCAAAGCCTCCGTAGCCAAGTTCATTCAACAGCAATACCAGCCTATTAATGCAGTCAGCACTTTGGAATAACACCAGGGGAGCTCCCCAGCCCCCCAGATAGATTTGAATCAATTGGAGTCGGATGGCGTTAGCAGTGCGGAGCACATTCTGAATGATCTGGGGTGATGTTATTGAGAAGTGGAGGGCCAACAAAGGTCAACAGTAACAGCTGATTTCATACAAAAAAAAATGCTTTTTTTCTTTTCAAATTTCACTACAGTTACTTGTCTTGCCTCGGTTTGACCTCTTGTTCATTACCACGTTATTACTGCTCTGGACCCTGAGGAGCAGGGGCATGTCATCACCTGACACTGTGTTTGTGTGTGAATGTTTGTGTACATGATGCCAAAATGTAAATGAGCAGCTCCGTCACCCAAACAACATATACCTCCTCAGCATCAGAGCCTCCTCTCAGTCAGTTACTACAGTCATCATCAGCCCATTCGGCCTACCTAAGTGTCCCGTCTGTTTGGCAAAATATTGATTTCAGAAAATGCGTGCATCTAGCGTTACTCACAGCAGTGCAGGCCCACTCTACCCTGGGATAGATCATCAATTAGTTGCCAGCCTCTGGCAATAAACCAAAAAGTGCATTATTCATGCCAAATCGCATTATACCCCCGACTCCAACCTCTCTTGGCCTACTCAATGGGTTTCAATGAAAAAGAGTGATTCCTGCATACATTTTTTTCCACCTCTGCATTAATTTATTATTAAAGGTTGACCCTTCGGTCATAAAGACCTTTCCAGGGAATGACTTGGTCTCATTTTGGGGGGGGATTTGATTCCCTGCACCATTAAAAAAGCAAGCAAAGTGCATGTTAGCTTCAACTCTATTCAACAGACCTACTACCAAACCACCTGGCTCCAATGCTGGCCATTCCCTGCAGCAGTGCATCAGCCAGACTGTGGAAGGTAACCCCAGAGTCATTGGAGAGTCAATACAATTGTCTATAGGGCACAAGAGGTGTCACTTGGGTGTATTTTCCATCGCCAAAGCTGTGACCTGTTGCGCCGGATGATTAGTTACACGGAAACAGGGCAGTCAAAAAATCTATCATGTCTATGACGGGCCGACGTCAATCATAAGACCAGCCGCGGGAGGCAAGAGTCAAGAGAAGTGCAAAAACATCTTATCTTGGCTCTTCTGCCAATGAAGAAATATTCTCTGGTTCTGATTCAGCTAATGTATATCCTAATCTATGCCAGCATCAAACAAACAGTCGCTCCTTCCATTGGTTGTCACAGCTTAACCACGCCCGTAGATGCCCATATTTCCTCATAGGACGCTTCTATTTAAATATGTATTTATTTGGATATTCACATTAATATAAACCAATGAAAATAACACATTTCATAACAAAAAAAAATCAACAAAAAGTTAGGGCAAAACACTAGGCAATAATTGTCAAAAAAAAGGCCCTAATGAATTGTTTCTTCAATTGAAAGTTAGGCCCCTCCTAAGACAAATGTAGTTGATGAACCCCGATTTACTTCATTCAACTGCTGCCAATCGAGAGAGCTAGAAATGCTGTTTAAATGTACCTCTCCCAGATAGCATGAATCAGCTGCTCGTATTTTCGGTTTAGACATAAGAGGATTTTAAACATTGCTCATTAGTATCTGAACAATTTTTGAAAGGTAGGAATTGATGTCCAATGCCACTGCACTTTTTACGTCTCTGTCTGTGAATCATGTTTCATCAAAAGGAAGATAAGCCAGATCATGCTATTTGGATTCTGATTATTCTTTGCTTCAGACTGCAGTGGTATGAGCATTCAATCAGTTAGACTCTCTGTTAGACGAGAGGAAGTCTGATTACCCCTGATAGGGGAACAAAAAAAAAACTTTCCTCACTTCTTATCAATGGCTATGTGGACACTAATCTGGCTGCTGATTGGTTGAGAAGGATCTGAGCAGAGGACATTCAAGGTCAAATGAGAAGACAGCGATGTGAAAGTTCACAGACTGAAGTTTTTACTCAGACTACTGAAACAATTACTTTTATAAAACATGTAAGATCTGGAAGTTTGTTTACCTGCTTGTCAAGCAAATGTAAAAGGGACAGCAATGTTCAAACAGTTCCAACTTGATGAAGATGTTGATGAAGGTTCTCAGTCATCCAGGTCATCGTAATTCTAAGTCCTGCATCGCAGGCAACTGGAGTTGTCCATGCCATGTTACAGCGCTCAGAATCACTTGAGGAAGATGTGTTTTAATCAACATGGTAATGGTTCCCCCTCAGTAGAATTACTGGCAAGGTATTGTAATTGAAGCTGAATCTAAATTACTACATTACGTTTTCAGCTACTCACCAAGGATGTCAAATAGTGTCAATATAATGGGAGAATTAACTGATTATTTGCTCATTGCCTTTAATAGTTACACACATACATGCATGATCTGTCTGCTTGATGCAAAACCAGCCAAAAGATAAAACTGCATCTGTCCAAACAGAGACCGTAGGTGGATGTAGCCCCATCCAAACTAACCAAGTGTTTTACTTGAAACTGACATGTAACTTCAGCTTTTTACATACGTACTGAATCATCCCATTTTAGTCACCAAAAAGGAAGAAAAATTAACTTATTTTTCACCAGCCACATGGTTAGCAAATCTAAGCATGTGGCTAGAATTTTTTGGCTCCTTACTCTGAGGAAGGTGAGGTCCCGGCTGCGGTCAATGCTTGTGATCTCAAGGTTGCCCATGACGACTTCGCAGTTCTCGTAGTACTTCCTCAGGGTCCGGTACTGCTGCTCCAGGTCCGACAGCGTGCTCAGCTTGTTCTCTGTGCCGGCGCATACTAAAGAAATAATCAACAGAGACATAAGCATGTGTTAAGACAGTTTAAAGCCGGATTGGGTTAAAGGTCCGGTTTGTAAGACAGCTGATTGACCTACCATCCCAAAGTGTCAGTAGTTGATTACTTGGGAATGAGACTTAATAGTCAACTATCTTACAAACTGAACCTTTCAGAAAGTAATCACACAGATAGGGTCCCACTTTGTTTTCCAACAGATTTGACTAAGAAAATTGCTTGAACATAAATGTGGCAGTACTGGTCACCTTGATATGGGACAAAGGTACCAACAAGAATAGTACATACATTCCAAATGTTGCTTTGTTGTACAAACTAATACATACATATGGAAACAGAGATTTGATACACAATATGTGTGTACCAGACTCATGGCACACCACCATATGATGTATATGGACACTGAGCCGCAGCACCTGCTCAGTGGGCCTGGTCATGTAAGACTAGGAAGTCACTGGACCCCACTGCACCCCAAGCCCACCTCACATCACCCCTTGGGGGCACACGTATCACATGAGTGGTCTTTAGCTGCTAGCTAGGCTGCTCACTTGACAAGTAATTAGACAGACCCGATTCCACCCATCCAACACCTTGCCCCCCTCGAATGACGACACTAGCCATCTGCCCAATCAGCTGTTGCAGTGCTCAGTCTGCCGTGAAGCTCACACACAGATACAAAGAGACACAGGGCAAGAAAAAGAAAGCACATAATCCGAAAGTCTTACCTTCTTTGCGTACAAACTAAAACAATAGCCAGCCACCCCTGGACCTTTGAGCTTGTTTCTCATTGAGATTTAGTGGCCCCCTTCATTGCCCTCATTTTCAGCAACCCTCTTTTTGACTTAACCCACAAGCCACCTTCTCCGCTTTACATTGCCCCTTGCTGTTTTTGTTCAGGCGTATTTTGTAAAGCCGCTGAATTGCTGCCAACTCATAGACACACTGACATTTGTTCTTTTGAAGCATTATAATTTAGTTTCATTTGTATTGTCACGGCGGTGTGGTTTCTCCCGCCTGCACCCTCTTGATGACAGAGGCGCCATCAGTGCGACAGAGGGGTGGCAGGTCCTTCCCTGGGTCTTGTCACACTGTCACCCTTGAGCTGTTACCTCTCTCTCCCAACACTTCTACCCTGAGAGATCTTCACTGACGCTTTGCATTTTAATCCAAGATCCCCTACACACCTATACTGTGCTCTCTGTTCAATATAACCTGAATGCTTGCAATCTACCCTCTTGGCTAGCAATAAACTAGGCCAAACTAATTTACCCTTTTCCCCCCACACAGGCAAAATCTTTCTATTCTATTTCCTATTTACTCTCAACCGTTACACCTCAGATACATACGGGAGACGGAGGAAATCGGCCTCAGGGTAACACGGGCTATAAAGACAAATGGGATTGTGTTTAAACACTTCCGCATCTAAGCAGATATTAGATAAGTGGAACTACCCCGATGTGGCCGCGCGAGCCAGCGGTGATTAGCTAGGTTGCACATAGCATAAGGTGCTGCTCAGGAATGATATATGGCAGACTTGGGTGTTTTCAATAACAGTTAGCGTGGGCTTGAGGGGAGCGAGGTGGAGGGTAGGTGGGGGGGTCATAAAGTGAGGATAGGTGTAATAAACTGTTATTGCACCCTTGGGGCAGGGCGCCGAGATCAGAGGAAAGGGACATTGTGGCGTGTGATGTGTGGTGAAATGTACTTCTTTTTTTTTTTTTTAAACCCACTTGCTTCCTCGAGCATGCCTTCAGTGAGCCAGCTAACTTTTGAAACCTCACTGGACCTATGTGAAATCTACACATTTTTTTTATTTTTTTTTTCCCCACATGCTATTTCTAATGAAACACTATGCAATCCTATAGCGCTGCGTGAGCCTGAGATCGTGCTGACTGCCAAGTGAACCACAATAAAACCATCTGTGCTGTGTGGAGGGTATATAAAGGAGGTGTGAACTGTTGCAGGTTTACCGCAAAAGCTTGGCGATTCCGACTGGTGATATGTCTGCTCGGATGTGCACGTATGTGTGGGCAGGCTGTAGATGATAGACCTCGGGATGCATCCCCCCCACCCCCCACCCCCAAATCCATTTGTCTTCATGCTCAATATGTTACATCTCAGCCCGGGTATCACTGTGAAGGTTGTATAAAGCACAGTCTCTGTCCTTTATATTGGTGTTGTCTGCCTACCCAGGACAGCATGCTTTAAGACACCGAGTCGTCATTGACTGTTTAACATACTGCCTATGATGCAGGAACAGACTGCGAAAACAGATGAATCTTCATATTGTTTTAAAACTTACTACTGTTCTATAAAAGAGAATCCATCTTATCTGTTTGATGGATTTCACTCCCCGGCACACTTAAAGTAGAGAATTCAAATGAGATTCAGTCCCTCTGTTCCACATATATCGTATCTCTGCCCCTGTGACTAAATTGATTTAATTTGTTTGCGGGGAATTTCTTCTCAGGAGTGATGGATTGGGGCGATGAATCATAATAATTCAGGTTTTTTCCAATACGTGCAATTAATGAAAAGATTACGAGCCGATGAGGCAAAATGCGTGTCTGCATGGCTCAATTTATGTGGTCCGGAGAGGAATTAACAGATTTTATTGCTCTACGGGGTTTCGGACATCGACAGCATGCTTGTGAGCAGCCTCATCTCATCACCATATCAGCATTTTTTTAAATGATGGCACGATCGCCACGTAAGAATATGGGATCCCAAGCACAAATGCAGGTAGGGCTTAGCCTAGCTTTTCTGCGCTGCACAAAGCTTCACATGAGCATATCTCCAGTTAGGACCTGGCTGATCTGGCATCACAATAGAATGTGCTAACTCATTGACCTTTTATCTGTCACGCAGTTTTTATGTTACACAGTTGCTTTGCATATCCATTTCACTTATTTTCTCAAAACAGCTTATTTTGTCATCATTTCAGCCTGGTCGCACTAGATGTTACTGACAATACCTGCAGCTGCACAGGCCTATATCATTTTTGCCATGGATCTATGCAGATATTCATTTGGTTCACACCTAGAAAAGAAACACAGTAACACCTACAAACATATGGCTTCTGTCTTCAGTCAGAGGGGCACTGTGTTCAATCCTGGGTAAAGTCCCTCTGCATAGTCACTGGTGTTTTTCGCCTCCAGCTCAGATCGCCAGTGAAGGAAACATAATACTTTAATTTTGACCATGGCTGAAGTCAAGGGTGTTGGCTTGTTAATTTTCCTTCCTTCTCTGCTGGGACCGTGCTCTAACATCTGCTTTTTTCTCTTATCAAAGCATAAAAATGAGTTTACTCTAGGCTGTACAATTAAGAAATACTGCTGTCCAAATCAAGTATTCAAGTTGTCATGCCAAGATAGATGGATAGATAGATAGGTAGAGAGATAGAGAGATGGGTAGCTGGATATGCTTTTCCTGTAAGTTTGAAGTCTACCTGTGTGACAGTGGAGAGCCATACTTTCCCCATATCCTCTGAGACTATATAAAGAGACTCACTCTTTCCTTTCCACCCATCTATCCTTCTCTCACAAATCGGTCGCAAACTTTCTGATGGACAGATGGGTTCATAGCCGTCTTTAAATGGCTCCTATGCAGCCCCTGTGTGTCTCAGACAACCACCAGACGAGACCAGTGTGCATCCATCACTGTCTGCTGCACAATCACAGTGTCACAGTGCTATAGAGGGAATGCAAACAGCAAGCTCTTTACATGAAAACAAATAGCTGTTTATATGTTTTGCAAAGAGACTTAAGAAGGCCCCTGAGCTGCATTTTCATCAATTTTAATTTCATAAATATCCTCATCAAGATTGCACCGGCGCTGCACTGCCGTGGTTTCCTGCTCCTTGGCCAATTCATTTCATAGGTGGTGCACACAACAACTTCATCAATAGTGCCTTGTGCAATTATTGAATGTCTATAAAGCCGGCGAATCTCTGAGGTTTATAGGCTCCTGCCAGGGAAGCCGGCGAAAGGTCATCCCAATAGCCAGTAACTGACTGAATTAAATAAAGTTGCAAATGTCACTTCCATAAGTAAACACTGTCGATAGCTGAGCTTGCCTAACGTGCCTTGAATAAACAGGAGGACCTTGTAGAAGTTGCGCTCGAACATTGCCTCGCACAGGACGGAAAATATTGCATTTTCCAGTCAGGCACGCTGCATATAAAAAGAGCCACATCTGAGTTGTGAGCCGTCCTTTGTCCCCTAATGTCCCCCAGATGAGCTTTGCTGGCTAAGTATGAGTTACAAGCCACTGCTTTTGATGGCAATCATTGCACAGATTATTGTCCATCTGCTGAGCGGCTTAATAAGCATCAGAAACAATAACTACACGAGCGTCCGTGATGACAGCACAGTCCAGTAGCGCTAACCTCTCGCTGCCCTCTGAGCTCTGGTCACCTACCAACAACGCTGTCTCCATATGGTCGACCATAAATTAGCATTCATTCTGGTGTGCACAGCCCAAACACCTGCAGCCTGCAGCTCGAACCTGACGACACCGCATGTATCTGATACATTACAAATTTAACTAATAAGTGCTCCACGGGTGTGAGTAGTGAATTTGGTGTAATGGCTGCAAATAGAGCTGATATATGCTGTGTCTCAATCCAGGGTCTGCATCCTTCGGAGGCCGCATTTGAAGGCAAATTATGTCACAACGCTGCTCGAAGCCTGTCCCAATTTAAAGGCCCCTCCAAATACAGCCCACAAATGCGGCCTTCTTTTCCCTCTTTTTGGAGGATGCACCGCTACTATCGTTCGTGGCCTCACATATCCCAAGATTCTTTGCACGCCCGAAAAAGAAGAAAGAAGAGAAGAGAAAATGGCAATATTGCCCGACGTAGATCGTCACTTTTGCGGGCCTTGGCAGCAGAAATCATGACGTAAGTGTGCAACATCTGGTGATGCAACCAGGAAATGCCCCACAGGCTAGACCTTCCCATTTAACAACGGTTGACGCGGTTAACTAGGTCTCTCCAAAGGACTCGCCTGCGGAGACCACAAACGTTGGGTCCTTCGAAGGATGCAGACCCTGAATTGAGACACAGCAATAGCGAGAGACTAAATACGCATCTTACAATTGCCAGGTAGCTATAAACACAACAGGGAAGTGAAAGAAACCTCAATAAACTTAGTAAACAATATCAGGTCTGTAAATATGAACTCGCTTTCCCTCTATCATTCACATTTCCTACACAGGTGAGGACAGATGATACCAGAGATTCCAATTTCAACTGTAAGAACACATTACCAAAACACAGGGGTGATTCTAGAGTCTGTTTGGGCAAACTTCCAGGGGTGGGCTCCTCCAACCACCCTCCATCACCATCATGTTCGAAATGATCTAAACTACAACTGCAAATGTAAAAAATTCAAACCCTTTTTTTAACTTTTTAATGGACGCATTAGTAGAATTTCCAAATACAAATGTCGACTTTAATGTAAACAAATAACAAATAATAACAACTGATTTCAGCATCGTCACTAAAAATAACCAACATCACAAGATCATCATCAACACAACACAACACATTATTGCGGTGTGCAGTAAAGTGCCTCTACGGGAGCTTAAAATGGGTTAACGTGGCAATATGACTGGGCATCGGGGGCCCTTTTCCCAAATTTCTTTGAGGGGCCCTGAACATTACCGGGTTGACTTCTCCTGATGTTGCGCCTCTGAAAATATATGTACAGGTACCCTGTAGGAAATGTGTAAACCTTCCATTACACCATCGTACTGAACGAAATTGCATTACGTTACTTATTCACCTCTCATTTATTCGTATGCTTTCTGATGTATCAGGTGTGACACAGTGCTCAGTGATACCTTAGCTTTAAATGAAAAAGCCTCGTCTTCCAGCGAAACAGAAGGGATGCGTTCGTTAACCATTATAAAAAGCTTAATAACATATAACATACATGCAATTTTTAAATAGCTGATAGGAAGTTTGAAGCGAACATTTCTCCGGATGTTGTGGCCGAACTGAAGCTGGAACTTCATTTACTTCTTTATTTGAACACATTTTCTGACTCAGTGGTCCAGCGAGTCACATTTCTGTCAGGAGAAAGCTCTGAGCACTGGGCAGTCCAATGCCTAAAAGGTTTGGAGGTTGCGCCCCGTCCATTTATTCTCTCTCTCAACCCTGCTCGCTGTATCTCTGTAGGATTTGGTCTCCAGACAAGAAAAATCCCTCCAAGTCTCGGGGGAGTGATTGGCTGACACTGACACATACCTCATTACCCCAAATCCTCAAGCTGCTTCTTCTTGACTGAATGCGCTGCTGACAGTAGGTCTAGACACTGACCAGTATAAATGTGTGTGTCTGAATGTGCACGCATGACTCCTTGGTTTTCTGCTTACCTCCGTAGAACACAAGTAAACAATTCAGTATGAACTATTGTTCCTATAAATGTACTAAATTGGTTTTGGATAATTGAACTGGAGCCCAATTTGAATGCTCTCTGGCGTTTAAATGAAAAATGAGTCTCAGTTCACATTAAATATTAGCAAATAGTTGCTCAGTGTGTCTTTTGCGATGCATACCCATTCCTCTATGCGGGGGACGGGCTTGACGTGGGAGAAACTTCGACAATGGTGAGACAAGCTGGTATTGCATCCATGACGTGGTCTTTATCTGCAGAAATCTAAACCGATCAGCCAACCAACTGATCTGTTTGATTCTTCCTCCTTTTCGTCGTTTCAAATAGTTTCGTACGTTGCCATTGCAACTCGTTAGGTAGAATTACAGAACATACAGCTTGGCGGCGCTGAGCGATGGAGCTGTTTGCTAAGCGAAGATTTTGTGTTGTTTATACAGGGAAGATTACAGCACAACTAAGAAGCTTTGAATTAGCACATTTAGGAAAAGAAAGCAAAGACGATGATAACTGTAGTAATCAGTGTTTCGTCAGAGTTTAACTGTATCTTACACAGGAAACAT
The DNA here is from genome assembly GCA_903131615.1 of Diplodus sargus. Taxonomy (NCBI): domain Eukaryota; kingdom Metazoa; phylum Chordata; class Actinopteri; order Spariformes; family Sparidae; genus Diplodus; species Diplodus sargus. Next base: position 5,217,195 of record CAEMYA010000051.1, read on the forward strand.
ATCAAGCACAGTTCTGAGCACACACTCCTGTGATCAGTGGTGACTGTGGGCATATGAACTCATGGTGACACAAGTGGGAACAGTCACTTAAATACAGGTTCTGTCTGGGATTAAAGGGACACTATGTCGTTTTTGGAGAAGAAATACAAACTCAGAATTCAAATAATTACAATATTAATAAGCTAAAAACACAAAACTCAAATTGTCATATTTTCCATAACTGATAAACAAGTTGTTCTCAGAGGAAAATAAGGTCCCAGAGCACTGTTTGGAACTAGA
>CAEMYA010000051.1:5217772-5247934 GCA_903131615.1 Diplodus sargus
AAAGCACCTTGATCGTTTTCTCCAGAGCCCTCATTACAGAGGAAGATTATTTTTAGGTGATGGAATCGGCTGCTGCTCCAGCAAACACTAAATTCCGGACCGTACTTTAAGGTTTATGTGGTTTTTCAGAGCTGTGTTTTAGTGTTAGGTTGGATGATCATTGAATCTGTTTAACCCGCTCTACAATGGGCCGGATCTTTTCCTCTCAACAAAAAAAAAAGAAAAGCAGGTGCGTGACACATTCAGCTTGTTAAGCGGAGAGGTAACTGTTGACCCCTCTTGTCATGCAGCTGTATTCTCTCTCTCTCCTCCTGAAATTTCACTGCAACAATATTTTGATTCGATCGTGCCAGGAAAGGGTCCCTGATTAAGTTGGAGATGCCAGCTGGTTCCCTCACTTAGACTTCTCGAGCTCGAGAGCTCTTAGAGCTCAGTCAGCTACAGCGAGGAGCTCGCAGCTGACTCTGACGGTGCTGCTGACGGTGTGAACACGGGAAGATAAATGGTGGAACGGGGTTATTAGTACGTTATGCTCTGGATTGTTTTTACTGAAAACATGTTTGGATTTCATTTTCCACAATGATTAAGTTTGTGTTGTGTACTGAACCTGCTTTGAGACGTGCACGTGTGTTTGTGTGTGCAGGTAAACAGTGAATGCACGTGTGTTCAAGGCTATATGTGTGATTACTTTGTTTCATGGTAAAACACCTGACTTTTTCCTTGAGCTTTGGGCAGAGGCATGCTAAATATATATATATATTTTTTTAGTTTTCCCACTGAGGCAGTGCCTTTGCTCCTGCCGTCTCAGAAGCTTCCTGCTAACACAAGACGGGCAAAATTTATGCTCTTTATATGCTAATGGTGGAAACAGTAAACCCCCGAGGTGGTTCATATCCCCGATAGTCCGCTAAAGAGAGAAGGGAGATGGGCTGAGCAATGGGGTCAAATGAACAGCATGCATCCGAAAATTGGTGGTCATGTGTGCGTACTTGCGCGCTCGTGTGTGTGTGACGGTGTCCGATGTGTGCGACAGAGAGAGAGATGTGTATGTGTGCGTCGCTGTCGGTGGCCTGGAGCTATTCTGTTTCTGGCGACATGCTGACGAAACCGCGCTGGACCTCAGGGGGTGATCAGTAAAACACACACACACACACACGCCATGATGCCATTAGAGATAACATTTGGTTTATTGTGATTTAGACTCACACGGGCACCCACATAAATCACGGGACAGCATGCCTTATATCTGCAGACAGTGGAGACTGATAAATGAAAGAAAGAAAACATTTAACTAACAGTACGTCTACACGCACAAACACTCACACGCTATGCATACAATCTGAGGTTATGTTTTCACCTGTGTCTGTTTGTCTGTTTGTTTGTTGGTTTGTCAGCAGGATTACAAAAAAAACTACTGAGCGGATTTCCACAAGACTTGGCTGGAGGATGGGTCCCGGTTCAGAACAGACGACCCCATTAACTTGAGGTGTGGAATCCAGACAAAGGGAGGGATCCAGGAATTTTTTCTCACATTCTTTGATATTGTGAGATAGCTTGAGAATGCAAGGTAGTGATGACAAAATCTGGCGTATTTAGGTGGCTGGTATCTATGATTGAGTACAAAAGGGGACAATTGGGCACTGGTGGAAGTATGCATCCCACTGAGTGCCATTGTAGCCATTTTGGATCTTTTTTTAAGTAAGGCAATATGACTTTACATGGAGAAAAAAAATTAATAATAATCCAGCACATTGGTGGCATAGAATGCCAAGTGTCAAATGCAGATGGTGTCATGTACAGAAGCTATGGCGGAATCGACGCTGCGCAGACTAACTGATGATGGAATATTACAAAGACAACCTTTTCACATCTGACCCCAAATTAGTCTCTTCTCATTTCCTGTCAGGTTTGACCCCCATTTCTCCATCTCTCCTCAATTTTGATCCCTTTTTCATTCTCACATGTCGTGTGCAACTTCCTTTTATATTCTCAACCATTCCCACTGCGGTATAAATCACAATCAGTTCAGTGGTCAGATACTCACCGCGGGTAGGATTCCTCATGATATAACACATTAAGTATTCTGTGTCTGTCCTCTTCGGGAGCTATTTGTCTTCATGAAACAACAACAAAGTGACTGAGGGAGTGGCTGCTAGATATTCACTGGGTAAAAAAACCGGTGATATGATGTTTAAACATACATCTGAATCCAAGAAAAGTCAACCCAGCTACACGCGTTTTCCCGAAACAATACCGTGCTTAGCATTCATGCACATGCTCGCGTTCTCTCATTCTTCTATATCTACTATTGCTGGACACTGAGCAGCTCCACTGGGGCAGTTGTGTGTAAAGCACACTGCTGCCTGAAAGGCTCCTCAAGGGTAGTTGTTGAAGAGTGGGAGAGTGTAGCTCATATACTTTCCTCACAAGCCTTCTTCCAGTAGGTCTGAGGATAGGTACAACTGACCTCCCCCTCCCCACCCTGCTTCTCTTGCCTCTGGGCTTCCACCACGTTTCTCTTAACCCCTTTCCATCCCTTTCGCTTTTTCCATCTGTCCCTCTCAATTTGGGCCCGGGTGTTGGAATCCATTTTAGCTCCCATTCTTGGAGTGAGCAAAATCCTTTCCGATAGTTTTTTTCCTTTTTTTTTTGTACACCGCATCAGGGACGACACTCTATCAATTAATCCGGCAGGCCAGTCAAATTGTTGCCTCACATCCTTCATGCCCCCAGCACATACCAGTTTCCAGCCCCCATGTGTGGCCCTACCCCATGAATCTTAATCTTGTACCCAAACAGTTGCCATCAATTATCCTGGCTGCTACAGCTAACTCTTCCCCTGCCTCCCATTTTTCCCCATTAAAAAAAAGAGCCTTTTTTCCTCCTCGCAGCGATGGAATTGCCTCGCTCGCTTGCCCGGGAAATGATTTCTCAGCAGGCTCGTGGCCCCGGTGCTTCCCACAGGTGAAAAGTAGGGAGTCGATGCATGAGCGTGTGTGACTTTGTACGCCTGGTTTTATCACATATTTGCACGCAACTGATGTATGTTTGTGTGTGAGTGGATTGCACGGTGGGTTGCTGTTAATGCTTCAGCCCGGTCAGTTTACTCACGAAAATGTTTCAGCACTGAGAAGACATCCAATTGTGATACTTCTCAATGTCATGCTTCAGTCATTGCTAAACATTCTAGCTTTCTGTAATTTAAGAACAACCTAATCGCCAGGTTTCTGCACACCAGGGATACATTGCAAGCTTAAAGTTTCTTTAGGTCTGCTGCTTCACGTCTCTTTAAGCTACATTTTCAATTCAACGCAATATGCCGCTTATTGTCCGGTTAGGTTTAGGAACAAAATGCATTTGGTAAGAGCTAGGAAAAATAAACATGTTTTTGCTTAACTGGTTACAGTATGTCACCACAAACCTGGCTGGAAATTGTCTTGACTTCTTGTTAAATCATCTAGTTTGGTCACCACAAACATGGCTGGAAGTGTAACACCTTACTAAAGATATCCAGCGGTTTAGCTGACAAATGTTGTGAGGCTGTCTTGAATAGTGGCCGTTGTCTTGCCCGGCTGTAATACCTGTAACACCGCTGCCATCCCCTCCACCTCCCAACATGAAAGACATATGCATGTCATGTTGATGGGATTTGACATGTATTGTAAAAATTACATGAATGACATTCACAAAATTGAATGCATCTGTGGTTTACAGAAACATTAAATGCCAGCATTTTATCCCAGTGCCCGGGCTGATAGAGATCGGACAAAGACTTAAGAAGGAAAAAAGAAAGGGTCGAGGCTGTTGGTGCAACACAGATTCATCCAAACCATTCTGCATCTTGAAAGAATGTCTTAGTCTACAAGCACGCGTCTCTGGGTATCCCTCTTTTCTTGGCCTGTCAGATAGTGACATGATTTGTCATTCAAAAGCCTGCATGTTACATACAACAGACATGTCTGAGGCTGTCAGTGTGGCAAGATAATTTATTCCATTAAAATCTCTGGAACACACTGACAAGCAGACAGGCTGACTGTTTATATGGGAGGCATCAAGATGACAAGAAGAGACTGCTGGAGGCATTTCATTGTCTGAGTGCATCAGCGTTCCTCATTGGTTGTATCCGAGGCACCAACGTCTGTTGTCACAGTGGTCCCTAATGGGATTTACGACGGGGTTTATGATGGGATTCTAATTGATTTCAGTTGTAGTGCTAATATGTAGATTTAGAACATGTACAGTGACAAATCTGGTATGCTAAACTACCCCACATTCCTCAGTTACAGTTCTGCAGTATTGGTTGAACTCCGATGTGAGATGCATTTCAAGCAAATCCAGCTACCTGAAGGCATCGCTGGCGGGCAAAGCCTATGAGCACACAGCAATCCAACTTGTTTAAGGCCTGATAACCCAAAGCACAGAATGTTAAAGAGTAGGAATCTTAGGTCTGCTTGTGCATGCTTTTGTTAATGTTGTTTTTTTTTGTATATCCAATCTCTAAAATAATGTTTTTATCTTGTATTTTATTCAGTGCATAGTTCAGCCTTAGGTGTGATTCTGATGCTCACACAATGGCTCATGTATTCTAAACAGGAATAGAAACAGAAAGTGTAATGCTTTATCAGCTACACAAGTGGCTGTGTAGCCTCTGCAATATAATCTTGTAAAGTATAACCGCTGTTATTCTAAATTACAGTAAAACAGAACACTCAGTCACTGCTGAGGGAGCGCTCTCAAACTGCAGGCCTAAAAAAACACATAGCAATGACACACAATTACTAAATTATCCTCGCTGCTGAATTTTTTCTCCAAATTACAGCAGCAGTTTCGCTCAAACAGCATGAAGTTTTAATCCTTAAGGTGGATGCGAATGGTTATGGTTTGGTTTTGTGTAAAAATGACTTTTAGAAGTGGCAAGGCGAGATCTTATACAATTCCCTCAAGGACACAAGATACAGACTGATATCTGATAGACTGTCTTCATGCGTTCTTTTTATTATTGTAGTACATTGAGAGAGAGCTCAATTGAAAAAAAAACAAAACAAAAAAACTCTGATTAATCAAATTCAACCACAATCTGTTGCAGCACTAGGGGTTATATTTAAGAGTGAGTCTTTCCCTGTTTTCTGTCACTGGCTCTAAGTCTTTTTTTTTAAGACTTAGAGCCACTGACAGAAAACAGGGAAAGAGCGAGAGGCAACAACATAGATCTCTGGCCAAAAGTTTGCGGCCTGCTTATGTACCGAGGACACACTCGTTATAGTGCTTTTTCCATTGCACCGCACGCTCTGAGAGAGGGAGCCGAGTGCCGTCCTTGTCACCTTGCATTCCCTTTAATTTGCAGCAGGACCACCCTTTTCATCACGCCCCCGATCGATTATAATTTGTTTTAAGGCTTAGCGGATGAATGTAAATAGCCGGGCGCCGACGCTTAAAAAGATATAAGCTAACACACGGGCGGGCCAAGCAATCAGCTGGGAAGCAGATAGTGAATTCAGTGTTGCTTGTAATCTATGTTCTTATTAGACGAGAGAGCAAATACATCTTGTAATACAATATCAGACTCAGCAATAAATTACCGCACGGCGGAAGCTGAGCCGGTCAGGCAGAATGGAGTGGAGCTCGCCATCGATGTGTGTGCGTTAACATAGGTGCTGCATATGTCTCTAAGTGTGTGTGTGTTTGAGTTAAGGATAGAGAGGGAATGTAGAGAGAGGAAAAATAAGTTTAAAAATCTTGCATCCCCATTAACCTACATTATATGTGAACAAAACGGAAGCACACTGCGTTCTACTTCTTTTTTTGCACATACCATTCCCTGGGAAACACCAAAGGAACTAGCCGGGAGCTAAAAAAGAGACATGAGAGGGCTTCTCGTTGGAGGCTACGGCTGGATTTTTCTTTTTTTTTTTTGCTCACTTGATGCAAGTGGGAAACCACTAACTTTCATCACCCCTTGAACAGGGAACATCAAACGGTCACTGGCACATTCTACAGTGGCCTGTAAATACGATACAAGTAAAGTGGCACGTACAGTCTCAGGAAAAACTATGAAAAACGTGAGAGGAGAGAAGTGAGCAGTGAACAACCACGACAACAATCTGCGCGCTCATTCGACTGTTCCTCCTGTCCTTGAAATTATTTCCAGTGTAACAATCAGGTTTAAACAAACGCATTGCTGAAATGTCAACCGTTTTTGGGTAAATTATTTTTACACTCTCTACCTGTGTGTACAATTTCCTGCCATTTCTTCCTTTCATAACTTTATAATGTTATGTTGAGGGTATCAGGGCCAACATTCAGCATTTTTCCGACTGTCGGTATCTGTTATTTTACTGTCCGACTGCAGATAAAATAAAACTTATTAAAAAAGTTGCAGCTTTGGCTCCAAAGCAACATCCTCTCACACAACGTCCCGTCCCCAGCACTACCTGATTGGTAACGCGTCACAATTAATAGCCCATCAAATTTGCTGAGTAGCTAGTAACTAATTTCATCAAATGAGTGTAGTGGAGAGAAAATGGAAGTATTCAAATAAAGTACCTCAAAAATGCTAACATTTGAATTTTTACTGCAAATAATTATTGTTTTTTGGTGTCCTTGATTTCTCATTATTGGTATCTGCCATCTAAATTCCCTAATGCTGTTGATGTCACTACATGTGCTATTTCGTGGGAAACAAACATTATTATTATTGTCGTTCATGGTTAAAAAAAACTAAAAAATCCCTATTTTTTTGACATTAGATGCGTTTTTCATGCCCGGTCTATTTTGTGGCACATAATAATTAGCTTTTATATAGACACAGGCCGGCATGTAAACAGAGGACACGGCAGAGTGGAGGGGGAGAAAATGATGAATCTTTGGAGTCCTCAAACAACAGGGTCCCTCTGCAGAAACTCCATCGTCCAGTGAACTCGAACAAACAGCCCACTTCCACTCCTGCTGTACAGTTTTTAATTGTTTGTACAGCTAGCGGGTAGATGCATCTTTCTTGTAATGTGTACATCTGGGCAGCTCTTCAGTTATTCATTAATTGTGCTCTGGTGGGCCATTGTGTAATTGTTTCTACCACCGCACTGGAAGTGGCTGGCCAAAGGAGCTTAGTATTAATTTTCCCCGGCCACAGCCAAGGGATTAGATGTGCTTTCCCCTGGCAAGGCTGTTTGGCAGCCACACTTATCTGCAGCGACTTACAAGGCTTATTGAACATTAGCATGCAATTATCTTTGATGGTCTAACTTTCCTGCTGGCTGACAAGACCCAATTATTCCCTGTTGGGGCTTTTCTGAGGCCATGACATGAATATCAAGGTGCAAGGAAAGCAGAGAAAATAAAAATGTCATCTGTTTGGAATGGACTCTTAATAAAGCTGGAGGTACACCAGAACACGTCTAAAGTCCTTGATTGATTTTTGAAAATGCTTTGCGTCATTCATCATAAACAGCTATGGATTTCACAGACACTGCCTCTCGCACGTCGATACGCTCCAACTATGTGACCGCCGCGTGCTCCGAGGAGATATCGCCCGGTTTGCCAGAAGACCTTCATCGGCATGAATATTTTAGACATGACACCAGATCCACTTTAACTTTAAATCGCCCAATAACACCCCCCCGCGCGCGCCCCGAATACACAATGATTGCATTAGGAAGTGAAGACACAACAAGGGGAAGGCCTTGTCTTTTTTTCACTCCGAAGACAAATGAATCAGATGGATCGAATCCAAAAATATCAAAAAAAGCTTTTTTGAAAAGACATCTAAAATCACAGAACAGATCGAATGAAGCCGCAGTAAATTGCCAAGAAATGAAGCATGGCTGGCATAAATTCCTCTAGTCATTCAAGAGACCATTATAACACAAGTCAACGCCTCCCACACAAACATGGGTCGTCTAATATACCCTGCAGCTGTTAATATACCTGGGCCCGAGCACCCCGGTAAAATGTACGTGTGGAGAACACTGCAAGTTGTTAATATACAATGATGTGTTTCACTTGAAAATCACGTGGCTTGCCAATTAGAGGAAAAAAAATCCATGCCGTATATATGATCAGTGCTCAATATGCAATTCAGATTTTTTATTTTTTTATTTTTTTTACGACGGTCCCTGAAGGCAGCAATAATATTCAATATTTAGGGTGCAATCTGTTAACAAACAGCCTGGGGCCAGATGTACACTTTCATGTGCTCAATTTCATTATCTTTTTTTATTTACACCAGAGACGCTGTTTTATTCCTCCGAGTTTATTTCCATTTTATCTCTCGTCGTGAAGCGCTTTGTTAAGTCTGTTTTGATATCTTTGCCATAAATTGAAACGGTTCATTTTAGACTTCAGATGATGATCATTGCTCGTTGCAACTGCCAGCGACAGTCTGCATCTGAAGTTAAATGAATAGCCACAGCTGTACTGGTCATGAACGTGGACAGCTGCTCTGGCCTTGTTGGACCACGCTGTTGTGACACGGTCTGTTAAAATGTTCTTCTTCTCTGACTTTTTTCATTCCACTGACAGGTCTAAAGGTAATGACGTGTGAACAAGAAGCAAGTTACTGAATCAGTTCACTTTTCAGTTCCCTGCGTCCCCTGAGGCCCCACACCCTCGGCGTGTTTCGGAAGCTGCTAATAGTTTTATCAGTGCTGGAGTCAGTTTTCTTTTTCCGTGATTACCTCAGAGCCCCTCGCACGCCTCCAATTAGAGACGACTCCACTACCCTTTGGATCGCTTAATTCCCTTGAACCTCTCCCTCGCTTTGTTTCCCCTCCCATCCTCCGTCCATCACCCGTTTCCTCTGATTTGCCTTTTACTCACTCCCCATGTTAAGTAACCTCTCGGCGAGCGCAAGCGAGGGGGAGATCAATTCACTCCCTCATCAGCAGTCAATATCGGGTCGATGGCGAGAAAAGGGAGAGGAGGCAACTCTATTGATGATTGAGGAGATGTTGTCACACCTGATTCTCTCTTTATGTCTTGCTCACCTGGGGCCCTGTGATAACATTGGTATTGATTCTAACAAGTCAGCCCTTTGCTAATTCAATAAAGGCAGCGATGTAGCTTGATTCAAAGGCAATAACGTTTATGTGCTGTGTTTTTTTTATGTGGCTGCAGTCAGGAGATGTTAAAATACCTTCAACCAAGTGATTGATTTGAAAAAGAAACTGTCCCCGTGTGTGTGCGTGCTTGTGTTTGCACAGTTACATGTGTTTCGGCTAAGGCTAAGGTTCACAACCGATGACCCCCTTTGCTGTAAATCAATTGTTGACTGATTATTTATTTTTTAATTAATTCATTTATTTATTTTTTAAATTTTTTTGGTCTTTTTATGGCTTTATTGATAGACCAGCTGAAGAGTTGACAGGAAACAGGGTGAGAGAGAGGGGGAGTGACACGCAGCTCCGGCCCCAGGCCGGGAGTTGAACCCGGGTCCGCTGCAGTGAGGACAAAGCCTCTGTACATGGGACGCCTGCTCTACTGCTGAGCTAAACAGCGCCCCTCAATTGGATTATTAACTGCAGTCTGGCTGTCAGCACAATGAGCAAAGACACAGACTGATTTTTTTGCACATTGCACATTTTCACAGGCACATTTATCATACATTGCACACGTCATGTTTATCTTTATTCTAATAGTTTTATCATGTTATTCTATTCTTTCCTATATCTCTTTATTATTGTCTCCATTTTTTGAGACTTACACTTGTGCTGCTACTTACTTTCCTCTGTACTGCTGTGTTACCTGCAGATTTCTCCCAAGGGGGATCAATAAAGGAATCTTAATCTTAATCATTTTAGCTGTGTGCGTAAACTGTTGCCATTTCCTGCTGGCTTCTGTCGATTTCTGCAGACTTCTTTCTTCTCACTGTTTGATTTCTAGCACACTTCCATAATCACTGGTTCCGCTTTTTGTAAAGGCGCAATCACTTAATAATTTTGGCTGTCTGTGTATTTGTTTGATTAGGAGTTAGCCAGTGAGCCAGAAACACAGACAAGGACATAAACGCAGCGTAGGCTATCTGTGGCGACGATCTGTTGATGTCAACTGAAACACAATCATCCAGACCAAAACACCAGTTACAGAAACAGTTGTTCTTCAGCGTCTCGGTGAAAACTTTGTCACAAATGTAGCCGTCAGGTGCACAGGACGAGCAGGATGAGCGGAATTGGCCTGGCAGACTGTGTAAGACAAACACAGGCGCGCGCTGATGCAAGACAAAGAGCTTGTTGAGCAATAACCGCACTACAGCGCGAACAAGTTATGCTTCCTGACACATAATTTGATTTTAATGAACAACAAGTCACAAAGAATGAAGCTCAAAAAGCCTCTTTCCATCGGCGTCCATCTGCAGAGCTGGGCTAATGAAGTGCCTGGCACAAAGCACCTGGGCAGGGGGAGGAGTGTGCATGCGTGCATTTAGTCTGACACACTCTCCGAACCGGCACATGCAGAGAATACACGCGTCAGGACAGCACGTCATCTGTCCTGACTGGAAACAGCTATTGGATGGGTTGCCATTAAAATTTGGTGCCGACATTAAGGGCGTACGAACCTTTGATCTAGTGCATCACCAAGTGAAAATGTAAGCGTAGTCAGTTCCATTAGCCTGAGCTATACTATCTGTTTTTTCATATTAAGAGTAACTGAACTGGGAAAAGGTGATGCAACACTGACACAATAAGCCGTACACGTCACCATTGACACTTGCATCCATCATGCATTTCCAAGGTGTTCAGCTGATCACTTGAGATTTCCTGCTTCTTGTGAGAGTTCCTTCGAGAACGTGAAAGGGGCCCGTGTGCAGTTATAACATCAGTCTGTCCCCAGACAAAGACCATTTGTAAACTGGAGTCATATTCCTTGTATGCATACACATATCTGGTCAATAAAGCCAAATTTTAATTCTGATTTGATTTGTGTAGCTAAAAAAACCCAACATAAAATGGTTCAATGGCTAATATATTGGTTATTCCAACTGTCGGTCGCTCCTCTCCATTTCATCAAGCATCCTTATCTCCAGTCCGTTAAGATGTAATAATGTTAAAACACTAAAGTTACAATCAAACAAACCAATCGAGGTAGTGGACAACCGTCAACTCTGGCAGAGCTGAAAAAGCACGGATGGATGTAACATTGCCTTTTATAAATTTGTATCCATTGTCATATACACTAGCCTATTAAGGAGTGATGACAAACACAAACGATCAGTTGGTCTACCGCTGTCTCGAGTTGTGACGTGACTTCCATTTCGCGCAGCATGATTGGTCGTCACCTTCATTCTCAGCGCGAGAGCTCAGAAAAATAGACCTCCGTCCGAGGCGTACCATTCGCTTTCTGTGCGAAAGTACTGAGGAGAAAAACAACAGCAGAGAGAAATGTACTGACGTGTGAATGAATCACACCGAAGCAAAAAAGTGTGTGCGGGCCTTTCGTCTTGTTCCTTTCGCACCAGCAGAAGAAAGAATGTACTCTCCGCCTTTTAAGTGACTCGGAGTGAGACGGAACAACTGAGAGAACACTTTGAGTCTCGCAGCACTTCAGATAGACTCAAAACTGATAAACCACAGCTCATTTCAATTGTTGTCGGGACTTGGCTTTTACCTAATGGAAAAAAAAAAAGGGGAGCAGGTGGGTTGAATCCTCCTCAGTTTGAAATGACTGATTAAATGAGATTGATGAAGAGAAAAGGAGGGAGAAGAAACAAGAGGGAGAAGCGAAGCCAAACCACTCAGACGAATCAGCCAAGTCGGCCCAGCCAAGCTGTCAGAGGGCTGGTAGTGTAACAGATCCCACTCTAACATTCCTGAACCAGATTGTGTGTGTGTGTGTGTGTGTGTGTGTGTGTGTGTGTGTGTGTGCGTGGTGATGTGGGATTACCAGCTCTGACTGTCAGCTACTACTCTCAGCTCTTACTCTACACATATCTGAGTCAATATACACACATTCACACATGCACAAGCGAGCACACACACATACACACACACACACACATGCGCGCGCACACACACTAAAGCACACACTCCTCCTGCCTCATAAAAACACACCATCCACCTGTCACACAGCGTCTGACTCTCTCTATCTCGCCCTCGCTCTCACAAAACACATATGCGTGTTTGTCTGTTTTGCGTCTGCGTCACCCACCCACGCGCAGGACGCCGCGCACCACCCATTATGTGCACAAAACAAGATGCTCAAGTGCCGTATGCGTTCACCCGAACTGACAGCTTTCCTGAACACGGAGTGAGTTAAATCCTCGCGTTCTCGACGGCAAGACACACTTTACCAGCTTAGAAATCCTTTTTATCTTAGTGCTGTGGTATGCCAAACTGGCCCAGATTGTGCCTCTGTGACCACTTAGCCCACTTTGCTAAACATTTTAATTGGCTATAACCGCATCTTCTAATCATCTATAAACTAATGGGTGTGCTCGATGAAATATAGCCGTGGACGTAGCCAATCTCTCCTTGAGGAAGAGGGGTTTTGATCCAGAGCAAAAGGAACACCAAACCACGAGGCCTCGCTGCAATGAGAGCGCGTCTTTAGCACGATGCTACGTGCAAAAGTGCACGCGCAATCAGATAGTGGACCCAAGCGCTTACATGGAAAAGTCAATAATATCTCCCCAACACCTCAACCTCCCACATAAAGATCTGCTTTCTAGCAGACATGTAGCAGAAAGAGAAGCCCACGCCGCTGCAAAACCCAGACCTGGCATGAGTCGGAAAAAAAAAAAGCCCAGCAGACTGTGACGGTATGCTTATAATAAAGCTGCTATGGACAGAGTATCAGAGCAGTCAGCAGAGTACAACAGTCAGGGATGTGTACCGGATTATGTCAAATGCCAGACTTTAAAACAGCACAGAAAGATTTAAAGGGCAACTCCACCAGTTTTATACATTAGAGTGTGTTCACGGGTCTTTTGTGGCTCCGGAGGAAGCTGCATGTGATCTGATAAACTGCCTCCAGTGATGTCATTCAGAGGCCACGTTGCATGGTGGGAGGCGAGGGGTTGTAAAAAGCAGTCTCACTATGAGAGATATCGCTCGTCATTCCAGGCAATATTCTTTGTTTTCACAACCTGGTGCCTTACATTACCCATAATGCAGCTTAGCCACTGAGTGACAGCACTGGAGGCAATTTATCAGATCACATGCACATCCTCCTCGGGAACCACAAAAAGGCTTCAGACTACTTCTTTAACATATGCAGTATCACTCGCCGAAACCTGCTAGCAAACTCAAATAAACAAACACAACAGAGTCAGGGGAGGTAAACCAGCGCTCCAACAATTAGTCCTCTAATCTGTAATACAATGTTTAAAGATCTCGCCTTGGAATTTAAGTAACTGGGATGGACAATTTCACCACTTTCTGGCATTTTTTATAGACCAAAGATGAAGTGATTCATCTAGAAGATAATCTGCAGATGAATCAAAACTGAAAGTAATCATTAGTCTGGGCCCACAACAAGTGCATGAATCTAAACTAAAAATAAGAACACAAACAGAACTTCGAAAAATCCCAACTACAACAATCTTGCCCAGGACAAAAGGACATCCTCCCAACGAGCCGACGTCAGCAGGAGATTGTACGGTACACTTTACATGCGTGAAGCGGCGAGTAGGAAAAGCCTCCTGAACAGAAGTGCTGGTGTGCCGCTGTGGGTGTGGAGTTTGATTATGTGGCCGTTCAGAGCAAAGCTGTCATGTCGCTTTCCCATTTAGATCCCATCTCCTCGGGGGGAAACACTTGTTCGTGCGTCTGCCGCGTACAGTCACGGCATGGCAACCTCGATTTCATCAAAGAGATGGGCAATGAGAGGGAGAGAGGCGGACGTCCGGAGCGAGCGTACGACTGCGTTCGCGGTGTGTTCATGCTCTTTTTTCTCCCCCTGTCCTTGTGTGTGCTGATGCATACCATTTTTGTGGGTTTCTCCTACAATATGAGTGGGCGTGTATGAACGATGACATTTTTATGAAACCAACTGGTAGTGTGTGATTGCAATACATCATGTTTCCCGTCCTTTTCCGGCGCTCGCTTTGATGAACCCGGCGCCTTTCGTTTTTTTGAGTCTTCGTTGTGAAGTTCAGGTACGCGCCACAAAAAGTATTGACCTTTCTGCCTGAATGCCGTCAGAATTGATAATCAAGGAATTAAGTGAATTAGAGGCTGGCAAGGGCATTTAGAGAGGGTGAGGGATGGATATGTGAGAGGGACTGTAATGAAGTCAATGGCGCGAGAGTAATGCCCCATCACCCGGCACCGACAGCACCCCCCGCTGCACACGCCGTCCCGCTCCTCCCACCCTGCTGCAATACCTCTGGGCATCGGGGCAGAAGATATTAAAAAACTGTGGCACATCCTTTTCAAGGACGATTAGACATTTCCCCCCCTTTGGTCTCCTTATTTACAGATTGCCACAGACGCCGCTGAGACGGCTCAGGAGTGATATTCTGCAAGCTAACATTCATATCAGAACCTTGTTTACTAGGTGATGCTTGGCATTCCCTTCTGTTTTTGTCCGCCACTAACAAAAAAAGGCCTGCCTGCCTTCGCAAGCTAGCTTTGAGCCAACATTAAAGCCTGTACGATGGCAGCTGCCTCCGACAACCATATGCTAATTGATGATGATACTCAGTGAAAAACCCCGGAAATCCGATGAAGCTGCTCCGTTACATGCTGAGCTAAGCGAGCAGTGCGCCTTGCCGTCAGTGCCCATTCCCAGGGAAGCTTTAGCTACTCGCGAGAACATAATCATTCACTATTACTGTAGAACCTGCCATTTTGTTCAGAAAGCCCCTTTGTTACATCTAATTCTAACCTTCAAGTTAAGTATGGTATCCGCAGGCAGCATTAACACGGTTGCGTTAGAGAGACGACACAGGATGGAGGATTATGCATCTCGACCCATGACTCAACTCCGACGACGGCTCTTCAGACAGCCTGTTACTTATCGCTGCCTCTCAAAACTGCTCTCCAACAAGTGGCGCAAAATATTAATGAGCTTGTCATCGAAACGTGAAAGACGGCCGAGTGGAGCGATCACACTGCCAAACCCAGAGGAGGATGAAACGTTTCGCGGCCTCATGAGAAACTGGAAGGAGAAGAGACGTCTCTAAAAGGAGCATCCATATTGTTTTGATCGGTGCCTTTTGGAAAAAAGAAAGCTACGTTTTTTTAAACTCAATAAAAACTCAACACAAATGATGTCTAGGCCTGATGTGGGCCAAGTCATCGATGCTCCTGGCCCGCATTTGTTTGTGTTCTGTTTTTAGGCTCCATTACACACATCACAGAGGACCTGCCTCTGCAAGCTGGAACTCGGGACGGGGATGCTGCAACAAACAGAATGCCCTGCAGCAACCGGCGCTCAACACTTGTCTTCTCAACAGAAGTAGTCATACTGTACGCTGACAACCAGGATCGGGCATGGAGTGTGAGCAGTGAGAAGAGAGACGCGACTCCCACCCGCTTGCACTGTCAGACTCTGCGGTCCGGTGCATGATGGCGCATTTTTTTTATTTTTTTTTGCACATCTTGAAACCGCTGAGACTGTGTGCTTAATTGTGGCATGAAGTCTCCGGAGGTCTTGTTAGAGCCTTCTGAAGTAACTTAGGGCGGGAGAAGAAATGCAGTCATGTGAACGTCTTCTCCCCCATTTCTGTCTGTGTAAAAACAAGCACCTCACCATGACGTCCGAGGAAGTTACCTCAGGGGGGATTCTGCGCCACTGTCGTCTGACTCATGATCCAAGTAGGCAAAGGGCACATGTGGGCCGACAAACCAGGACAGACGTCCCGAAAGCAGAGAGCGGCCGGGTCGTTGAGTTACCCGCATCCACTCTTTGGGCTGGCAGGATGACATTCCCTGCCTGTTTAGTGAGAAGAAGTTAGATTTCAAGCCCTGAAGGAACACTCCACCCAGATTTGTTTTGAGAATCAAACACTCACCCCCCGTGGATCTGAAAAGTTCTTCTCCTTGGAGGATGGCAGCTGTGAGCCTTTAGGAGCTGTCTGATACTCACAACAAAGGTTGAAGAAGTCGATCTCTACTTGACTTTTGATGGGTTTACTATTGGTTGTTTAACTGTTTCTCTAAAAACACGTGGTTGCAGTAAAACATTGAAGTTCTGTGGTCAAAGTGACCCGGGTCGGATGGCTGCAGCATCACACCAGCCAGCCCCATCGAGTCCAGCTTAATCAAATTAAAAGGAAGATGAAAGGGGTTTTGTCCTTGTGCTTTGGTCGAAAATCAAAGCCTTACTGTCATCTCGGGGAGAGATTTATCTCATAATCACTTGAAAGGCCTGCTTTGGTTCTTTAAACTACCAGAAGTAACCTTCTGGAGGCAGAAGAAGCAACGCTTGCACGCAGAGAGTGTCTTGGAGGGTGGGGAGCACCGCCTGTTAAGCCACCTTCTGCCTCAAAAGAAAAAAAACTTTATCTTTGCCCAATTTATTTTTGACTAGCCTCACTCAACAAACTTGGAATATGTTTATAGAAATCCAAAAATGTCCCGAGGAGTTAAAAGAAAAAATAGAGAAAAGTGGTGATGAATGAGTCAGCTCCCCGTAGGGCGATGTGTCTCTCTCTGTTTCTTCCTCTCTGAGACTCTCTCTCCTTCTCTCACTCTCTCTCTCTCTCTCTCTCTCTTCTATCACTGCCCCTCTCTCCATCTAATTAGATTTGTCTGTAACCTCACTGTTCCTGCCCCGCTTTCAGTTTTCTTTGTCTAGCAGCAACGCTTGATCCCGTGTACCACAGCTCACTTCGCAAATGGGATTTCAACCCACCACAGGGAATTTTTTTTTTTTCACGTATTTCTAAAAGGAGCCTACTTTAGTCCAATGGAAACTTACGTGGGGTAGAAAGCAGGCCGTTTGAGGAGCGCAGAGAACCGTGTGTAGCGTCGGTGTTAGAAATCACACTATGCTTCCATTATGACTGGGTTCTTTTGAGGACTTGTGTAACAGCTGGGAGTAAAGGGCAAATCTGTCAATGAATCCCTGTTTGGTTTTTCGTTTCTAGTGCCTCTGAAGGCCTTCTCCTTCATCTCTCCGACTGTTGTATTTTTAAGCAAGATCTGACGCCGACATGAAAATGAGCACTGCGCTGCTCACAGTGTTCCAACAGTAAGGTATCGTTTCTTGAGATGAGAGGGTAAAAAGCCCCCCAAGCTATCGCAGACTGACCATGTCCTCATCATCCTACCTAAATATGCTGCTCCGAACACCATTTATTTTTCCTGTATCTTTCCTCAGCCACTGAAAGAGGAAGGCACAAGACAATGATTGTAAAGGCACGACAACTGACTGGCTGACAAACTGCTGTTTGTCTGTTGTCGAGTGGCGTAACCGTACCCATGGTCAAGTGCATTGCCTTCTGTCTGTGTATCATGTTATTGCTCAATATGTGCTCCTTTCTGACTGTCATGACTAAATGTTTTGACGAACTGATGAGCTGATCCTCCTTTGCTCAGAGTCAGGTAATTGATGGATGTTGGAGCAGGTTTACCTCTTTTATCTCATACATTTTCTTATCAGCAGAAACAAACAACAGTTAATAAATAGCCTTAAATGTAATTTTCTCTCATTCAAAGTGAAAACAAAAGTAGGGTGGCATCTTGGGGTCTGTTTTCTTTATTGTTGGAGCTGAATGTTGAGTGAGCTGAGTGTGAGGAAAGATCAGTGAATGAGACTGAATGTCATGTGGACATTTTTGCCAAAGTCAGATCGACACGTTCTCTGCGGTGGCAACTGCAAGGTCCAATTTGTGAGAAAGAATTGAGTTTTGAGTCTCGCTCCCAACTTGACAAATGCTGATGCTTCAGGTTTACGAACTCGTCAGATACTGCTGCTCTGGGTTGGGGGCCACCAATCTATTGGACTCTGGCAGAAACGTTCACGCGATATCATTCTCTTTCTGAGAATGTCTTTCCAGTGCTGGCAAGTGGAGTGCTGACTGACAGCTGGTAAAGAGAAAGATTTGTGTTTTGCGCCTTAAAGTTTTATTTGACATTTGTTTGACGCGAGCAAGACTTTTCCTTGAGCGACAGTTGTGTTTCGGGTAACAAAACAGATTTTATTATTTAACACAATGGTCTATCTCCGTAGGTATCATTTCTGTAATGTTGTCAGACAACAACAACCTCAGCCAGTCAGTGAGAAAAATAAGAACTTTTAGTGGACGTAACTTTGGCGGTCAGAGTTGCCCCAAAGGATTACATTGCAGCCGTGTTGCGGCGGCTGCCTGAGGAAATCAGCTGGACAATAGTGTCAAACTACAAACCCAAACATGTAAATATTGGCCCCAGATTAAATTGTGTTTAACAGTGATGGAAATGTTCACGTGGTAGGAGACTCATCTGACACGGGAGCGCCTCAGGATCACACAAGAGGAGCCAGAAAGAG
Source organism: Diplodus sargus (assembly GCA_903131615.1). Taxonomy (NCBI): domain Eukaryota; kingdom Metazoa; phylum Chordata; class Actinopteri; order Spariformes; family Sparidae; genus Diplodus; species Diplodus sargus. The sequence goes on from CAEMYA010000051.1 coordinate 5,236,178, forward strand.
TTGCTGAGGAGAGGGTGGTCTGGACTACCTTGCTTAGCCTTGTGCCATGGATATTTGGCAGAAACTTGATGGATGGATTGATATCTATCGACTTTGGGTAAAGCCAATCGTTTCAATAACTAGAATACACATGTTTAGATAAAGTGATAGAAGAATTCATCCGCGTGTGACAGCTCGTCCTCTCTCACGTGACTCCGTTTAGCTTCGAGAGACGCTTATTCGTCCGCCTAGACTGCCCACCTGGAGCCTTAAGTGAGTGCATTTCCTCGTCCGCCGCTGCTCTTCCTCTCAGTCCATCTCCCATCCACTTACTGTAAGCAGGGGTGATGAGATTGAGGGTGAAAGGGCCTGCCAGTAGCCACTGATCCCATTACTAAACCTGTTTTCCCAGTGCTCAGGTCAACTGGCTGTACCAAGTGATGCAGGGAAAGCAGAGAGATAGAGCAAGAGAGGGGGAGTGTGTATGTTTTTTTTGTGCACTTATGTGTGTATTTGAGGACACACACACACAGGCCGATGTAAGTGTGTGTCAAGCCCATTTGTTGTTTGTGTGTCCTAAAGATTAATGGCCTGTTGAGCTCCACCTTTGGTCGAGGTTAACATTAGAGAGCAGGCCACATATTATTATTGAAGCACTCCTGGCCAAAATAGCAAGCCCTGTGTGTCGAGATACTGCTTTTTCTCATTCTGGTGATGGGCTCTGCCGGCCCTCCCCTTGATAGGGGCCGGAGAGTGCGAGTGAGTGAGAGCCATGATGGAAAAATAGAGATACAGAGGGAGAAATATTGACCAGCAGGCACAAAGACAAAGAGCAATAAACAGTGAGAAACTGAGTGAGAATCAAAGAGCAACAGAACGAGGGGGGACTGAATAACAGAGAGAAATGTCCACCCCGAACCCTGAAATTTGTTGCTAAGGAATTACAAATCCATCACAGGGAAGGCACTGCTGAAACCAGCAGGATGCCACCAAAACATAATGAACTGCCTATGGTAATGGAGAAATGATCCGTACAAGAGTCACATCCATCCCACCCCCCCAAACCCCATTTGGATTTGGTACCAAAACGAAAAACATTTCCCTAGTCGATATCTGGGCCTCGAGGTGACAAAACTGTCCCCCATTGTTCTGGCATTCAATGGTCTTCACTAAGCCCCTCGCTTTGGAACATGCTGTAGCTGAATGTGCCTTTATGCCGCTGTACGTCACCAGGGAGAACTCAGACAGGGAGATTTAAGAAGACTTTGAGGTAGCCGTAAAGAGAGGTATCGGTACGAGGCTTGCAGAATGGTGGTGATTTCATTTTAGAGTGGTGCATTTAAGACACATATATCTTTTTGGGTTTGCTGGATTTTCTCGCCGACGGACAGCGCTCACACCCTGTTCATGCACTCACTCACTCACACACAAGTATTCAAACTCCAATCCACAGATCGTTTAGCCAGAAGGGGAGGATGTGTTGCCAACACATAATTCTCCTCCCTTCACCTCTCCTCTCCTCCATATCTGTGCGGAATGCTTTTGAAGATGATAAACTGCTATTTTCCGATTTTGTCCCCTGCAAGACTTCGCCTATCTCGCAGCTTTCTCTGGCCCAGTCAGACCAGCCTTCACATCCACGCATGTAGAGATGTGCAGGCTGCGCTGAGCCAAGGCTTTGGCCTCGGGCGCTGTGGCTGGCTCTTCGACTAGCAACCAGGCTGTCAGGCCTGACCCTGCCAGAGCCCCAGTCACTGTATCTTTACTTACTCCGTGATCAGTGTGAGAGGAAAAAAAGGCTGAGGATGGTGGTCAGGGAAGAAGTCATGGCTAGGAGATGTAATTCAGCCAGATATTTTTTAATACTCTACTTTGCTGTGGCGTCGTGCAGCATTACTTGAAACATGAAAACATGAAATATGAACTTACATACAAGACAACTGAAATTCGAGGCAACAGCGAAAACGTCATCACCCGACTGAGTCAAGTAATCTTAAAACTACATCTTCCAGGTCATAAATCCTTCCAGTGGTGTGTCAATTATTGTGAGTAGCATTAGTTGACATTTTATCATGTTGAAGTCATTCTTAAGAATTCATTTTTATCAATGATAGTAGTGGTAATCGTAGTAGTAGCAGTAATCCGATCATAACACATTCTGTCCACAAGTGAACAGGCAAATGGATATTTATAAATCATGCAAATGCTTCTGCAGCATTATTCACAGATTTTGTTTACTGCAAAACAATTTCACACCTTGTGTGTGTGTGTATTGATTCCCAACGCCATTATTTGAATTTTTAGCCCCGGGGCAGGCACAACAATGAGATTTAGCCTGAAGAAAAGAGTCCACTGCCTCAGACAGGGCTAGCAAATGAATGAACAACAAACCCGTCCCCATTTACTTGTTGTTCTTGCAGTCAGTATATGAGTGTGTGTCCTGTTCATGTCGGCGCAGCGTGTGAAACATCCAGAGATCAATTCTGTATATTTCTGTGGGGTATGTATGTGTGTATGCAAGTTCATGTTTACATTGTATATTTGTCCTGGTGATCCACGAGAGAAACACAGAAAAAAAAGTGTGAGTGTGTTTGCGTGTGTCTACTCTGAATTACCAGCTTTTCAGTCCACCCGCACTGTCTATTGCAATCCAGCAGGTTAAGAATTCCTTGACACTGTGTGAAAGAGGTGTCGACTTTAATTTTGAGGCCATATGTTGCGGTGGAAGCAGACGTACGAGCCATTAAGTGCACGAAAAAAAAAAAAAAAGACTGGCTTGTGTGGCAAAAAACTGTACACAGTAAGAGTACACTGATCAATTAAAGTCTGGGTAAAGGCTGATGTCTGCCTGTCTGCAAGTTGACTTCAATGGCTGCTTCTACTGCATGTTGAGTCAATATAGATGCAAGTTAGTTTAGCATTTGTAGAGAGTAGATGCCTGTTTTATATATATGTATATATGTATATATACATATATATATATATATATGGACTTTTTTAGTTCAGCCATTTCCTCGTTTGTGGTTTTCATCCTGATGTGTCATGCTTTGTTTCCTTTCTTTGTCTCTTTACATCTTTTATTTTTGCCCCGATTTGTTTCCTTTTACACTGCACATTAGTCCCTGTGTATTTATGCTGCGTTTCAGACACATGGAAGGTCAGAATCTCTTTGTTAAAACTTCAAACACTTTTATATTTGAATACATATTCAATATTTTCTTTACTAGCCTTAACCAAATACTGCAGACTACAAGTACAATCTACCCTCTAGGAGGTTAGACATTTTTGTGATCCGAGTTGTCTGGCACACAGCGTTGTTTAGTGTGTTTCCAATGTTCAGCTTAAGTTCATACTTAGGTTACCTGCACTTTATACATTTTAACTTAGTTTTTAGTTTTGTAATTTATGTATTTTTTTCCTCTCATCTTCCAACATCTTTCAATGAAAATTTGAACCCGTTTACACACATAAGCATTCTCCTCAACACATGAGGGCTGCTTTTGCTTATAATCAATGATTATCTGTCCTACACCAGAGAAGTTACAACAAACACCATTTCCTTCTCTAAGAAGCTTCTCAACGAAATGAAGTTGTTTGGTGTACTTCTGTGGCCTGTGTGGGACAGAGGACATATGCAAGAGAGAAAAACAGAGTCAGAACATATGCCCAGTCTAAACGCACAATGACCTTTTATCATAGACTACTGGCGTTCTAAACTTAAAGAGGTCATGTTATGCTGATTTCCAGGTTCATACTTTTATTTGAGGGTCCTGGTAGAATAGATTTACATACTTTAATTCTCAAAGAACATATCATTTTTCTCATATGGTGAATTGTTGCACTACTCCTTTCCACACTGTATCTTGAATGCGCCGTTGCAACAGAATGAGACATCTGGCCTCTGTTCAATCTTTGGTGAGAGTTGCACATGCACATTTCTTAACATACAGGATGTAGCCAATCATAAGCAGAGTAGGGCGAGTCATGCCGAGCAATGTAGTGTGATCTACAATAACGCCGCTTCAGCTTTTTGCTGACTGACTGGAGTTTTTGTATTTTATAATTAATACATAAACATATAAATATACTGACATAATATATATAGTGTCATGTGTGTGTACATGTTACATAGTGATGCACATAAGTTACAGAGGTAAGTGATTTCTGTGTGTGTGTGTGTGTGTGTGTGGGTATCTCCCTTTGGCGTAGACTTTGGGCTTCTTTTTTCACTTTGCAGACCTTTGCTGCACAAAAATGCTACAGAACACAATAAAGAAAAGGAAAAACCCAAAAAGCATAATATAACCACTTTAAATTTGAATTGTCTTTGGTGATTATTCATTTTCACTGCTGACATCTGTGTCTCCACTCTACTGTTTGGGTGAAAAGGGAATTCCTGAATAAGTGAGGTACGAATTATTTCAATAGCAGAGTTGTGTGAAAGTTTCCCACTGCACTCGCCTGAGGCCAAGTAACATACTGCATTATCAGGTAATTCTGAGCTGACACATATTGGCTGCAAGGCTGGAAAACAAAAGCAGCTCTGATTTTGATGATTGATGCGACTGTAACACATCCTAATTGGTTAAGGTCACACATTTGAGCCCAGACGGGCCACTCTGTGCAGGATTGAGGTGTCAGAATTATAACATCATCATTTTCAGGACTCTGGAGTGGGCGCTGACAAAAATAAATGCCAGAAGCTTGCGTGATTGACATCTTCTTAAAAGACTCCCAGATCCAAACTTCACTCATCGCAGTTAAAAAATGATCTTGTGGAGAAATAGATGCATTGGTCTGTAATGCGTCTCTATTTGAGTTCATTATTGTTAAAGAATAAAAATTATAGTCACAGGCACAGCAGGACGTAACATAAAGATAGAGCCAGAAAAAAAAAAGGGTAAGTGGATTGTTTGTGCTGCTGGCCAACGGAACATCGGATTAACTCGAAGCAGCACTGTCTAAACCCACTTCACACCCGCGAACATTTCTAAGTGCAGCTTTGCCAAGTTGTCAGTGGACATTCACCTCAAATGTGTAGAGATATGGGGTGTTCTGGGCTGCGGATAAGAGTTTTTGTTTCCTGTCTCCAGACGTACCGGGGACAGGGCCCGAAAAACATTTTTCTTGGTAAACATAAGTGAAAAATGATAAGATTCAAGAACTTTTCTCATTCTCTTTACACTGTCGGTTCACATCTGAGCCCCTTGCAGCCCCGTCCTGACCCCCATTACGTGTAATCTTCCGTCTCCTCACATCGTCTTTCTTCCACCTATCTCCCACAGCTGTCCGTGACTTAAGCAATTATATTTGCGTTTAAAAAAGGCGTTTACGCTCACTGAGTTGGAGGTACAAACACACTTTCGGTGGTCAGACAGACAGTAAGATTGGCAATCCCTCTTATCGGCAGGTTGAGATGAGGTCACACATGGTCTACAGCCGAGCGACGGGGTCCTGGCTCCGTCTCATGGCTCTAACAGTGGGACACACACACACCACACACACTCGCAGGAACTGGCAGCTTAGAGGAATGCTCTCATTCACAGCACAGGGGCAACGGAAGTCTATCAGAATGAAACTGCACTACTGAGATGAGCGTTGATGTCACCGCCACAGAGCTGGCAGTATTTGGGGTTGCCAGTCTCAGACACATACAAGAAAAAAAAAGATTATGGGCACTGCTATTCAGATTTTGTTGTCTGACAAAACAATTTCTAGGTATTCAGCTCACACCGATATTATTCCATGCGCATAGAAATGAGATATCATACAGGTTTGCATTTATTTATACATTCTCCTGCGTCGAGTCTCCATTTACCACAGTCCTCTACCCACAAATGTTTATTGGAATGTGCAGGGGAAGCCAAACAGAGATGCCCTGATTGACAAAACCACATCTTGGGCCTTAAATGAGAGTTTATGTGCACATGGCGGGCATATTTACGACTGTTAACAAATAGCCTTAGGGGAGAGAGGGGGGCACTGGAGAGATAGAGTCAGCAGAGTGGGAGCGAGTGGAGAAATAAACTTTATGGTAATGGCGGACCAGCGGAGACCCCCCGACTACAAGCTGCATAATGCAACAAAAGAAGGGGATGATGTTTGTGTCAGAGTACTTTCTAATATTCATACGTTACATTTTCCGACTTAATTGGAATCTGTCAGGGCGCATTGGCCGTGAGTGGCATCACAGCAGCAGCTGGGCTGTTTCCCCACGGCTGATGAGATGCAATAAAAAGAGAGAGAGAGAAAGGAGACAGAGAGAGAGAGAGAGGGAGCGAGGGAGGGAAGTGGATTGCGGGACGCTGAATGAAATGCAATTCAGAGTCAATGGGAGTCAAAAACACATTACCGCAAGCATGGCTTGCGTAAACCTGTAAAGGGGAAGATTGTTTAAGACAAATACTTCCGCCTATTCAAAACCAACTGTTCCCTCTGGGGTCTGTCTCTCGCCCATCATCTCTATCAGTCTGTCTATTTATCTGGATCTCGCACAAACACGCGCACACACACACACACACACACACACACACACACACACAAATGCATAAGGTTTTACAGCAACTGGAGTTGATTCAGCACTGGATTTTTGGCTAAATATTTATTCCAAAATAATAATAATAACGTTTATTTTTGTCAGTCATTCTGGTGTCCAACATTATGACACTATTTCTAAATTACCAGTCAGTCATTATACTTTATTTGACGACCTGAGAATGAGACTCAAAAATCAACTATCTATCTTTGCATGAGAGTAGCTTTAAGAGTAGGCCTACATTAGTCCTACATAGTTAATTAATTCATATAATCGTCCACCTTAATGCATGCACACCTGTTTGCTCCGCCTTTATGTTTTTCTCTCATTTCTGTTTGTCTCTACCAGTAGTGATGTCTGTTTTCTTCGCCAGCAATAAGATCAAAATCCAGACGACCCATTTATGATGTTTTCACCAGCAATTACATTGTCATAACAGCAGGTGAATTGTGTGTGGAGGAAGCTTGTTAATAATGCAGCCGACCAAAAGCAATGAGAAAAACAACAGCATAGGAAGGCCTTCATTAAGTAGAAGTCGCATCAAAATCAGTGCGTTTATAGGAGGGATGTCATGCCAGAGAGCGTCTCACTCTCTGCAGAGCATGTGTGGCTGACGGTAGATGGGAGGGGAAAAGCATGAGCAGATTGTCCAGCGGTTAATTGGTCTAATTAGCGACGTTCTCTCTGGTGGATTAAAATAATTTATAAGTAAATATTATGAAAATGGGTCACAAAATATACTCGGGCAGACAACTCAAGTTAAGTATATGTGTGGGAAACACCGGAGAACAAACAAATTGTGGATCTAAACAAAGAAAACATCGTAACAATAATAATAATAACGAAACACACACAGACTCTGTGAAAATGAGTAGCTCAGTGGTAGAACTGGCATGAAATGCTGCCAGTGCTGAAAGCAGACTGCACGAGATGTGCATGAAAACAAAAATACCTGGCAATACAAGTAATCCAACACAAGTCTACATTTCCAAATACAAGTTGAAGCTGATAACATAGGCTGGCTTGGGCATTTCAACAGCTCATCACTGACCTAACGGAGGTTTCTTTACACATTTGTGTTTGACTATTTGCATCGTCTAAATACAGTTTCAGAACTGTCTGTCAGGAAGAACTAAATTGAGTGAAACCTTTAGATAATGGCTGTCGAGAAGCAGCTGTCAAAAACATGATGAGGCTTCAATAGAAAAATGCAATGAACAAAATTTTACGGGAAATCTTCAAAAGAGTAAAGACAGTTTTATCTTTCTTTTGTTTTTCTTTACCCCAACAGGAGGACGGCTGTGGAGCGAGTGGGTCGGTCCTCCTCCCCCTCTGATTGGCACCCTTACTTTCTCTACATTAACACTATAATGGCATGGAACTCATTTACAGATAGAAAGCTTTGGATGCAAGAACAAATGCAAAGTCTTCAGCTGCGCAACGCAGCAGAGCCATAATGTACCCCGGAGAGAAATGATGCTTGTCTGCAACTGAAAATGAGAGGTCTAGCCTGAAAATAACTACATGTATGTACCGAAATTCGGGGACATTAGACAGTGAATGGAAAACACTTATCCTTTGGAGTGCTTTCAAAGTGGAAACAGAACAAAATTGGTCATAATGTTTCCCATAATACACACACAGACAGTGGACGTGCCCTGCAAGGCACTGGCCTGCCCATTAGTAACAGTTTGGGATTTAGTCCCTCAGACATGTCGGCCAACCCAGGATGCATTGATGATTATGTGAATGTAGTAAAGTTGTTGAGTTGTTGTTCACCATCTAGATTCTGACTTCCTTGCTATCAAGAAGCACGAAGTTGAGCACAGCAATGGGGGAAATTGTAATAACTTCTCAGGGGAAATGTAGACTCAGGGCCTTCTGTTGGATGCTGGGATGTAGATGCATCTGAAACACTCAGCATTATAGCTTTCAAATGAGAATGGGTGACCGCTAATGACTCAAGTGTAACACTTGAGATGACTGAACTAGCTGGCAGAACTTGCTTCATTTACACACATGGACAGGAAGAACTGATGGATGACCAGCCCTACTATTCCTGCAAAACGTTACTGATCTTATCATCTGTGTCTTATCATCAAAGAGGCCAATACCATAACAGCACAACAGCCTACCAGTGCCTGAAATATATGGTATGACAGTACAGCCACCCATTGTAATATGTTCTTCCAGTGCCTTGGCTCAAGTACTTGCAAACATGCATAGTGATAAAGCATTAACTAAAGGGCGTTAAAAGGTTAAAACGTGCAACCCCCCGTTTGGAAAGAGATTTAAATTCTTGAGCATACCCATTGGAGATGCTGAACAGAGTGACGATAGAGAATTAATTCTGATTTGGGCAAAAATTCCACTGGGACCTCAACTTATTTTTACCTGATTTGCCAATTTCTGAATCCATGACAGGTCACCATTATGCAATCACAATTTTATACAAAGTATACACAACACAAGAATGGAGAAAGGAACTGCAAGAACAAAATGATGAGACCATTGAAACAATACATTTTCTAAGAGAAGCAAGTATAGACTAAGCGGTAGTTAATAATTTGTCCACTTTTTTGGCAGGTATAGCAATCAGTTTCACTATGTTTGCAATGGGGGTGGTACATTTTGAATGTAGTATGCAATCTACTTTAAGGTGACTGACAGATTTTGTTTGCATGTTGTGTGTACAGCAACCTAAGCATGCACTTTTTTCTAAATCCCCAAAATGACCCAGTTTTCTAAAGCAGAGAAACACAAATTCCTATTCACTTACCTTTGGAGGTCCAAGGGAGAGTCACCGAAAAAAAAGAAGAAAGAGAGAGACAGTCAGTTCATCACTGAATGAGAAGCCACGTTCTGCACAGAAGAACTAATGTTAATTAAGCATTTTTGCAGGAAATTGGGTCACAATTGCGGATTCCACTGCATTTTACAAATAATATTCTTGATTGGCATGAAGCTGGCAGTAATTTCGGTCATTTAGCCCAAATCAGTTTGCTACTTGTTAGGAGAACCACATTTTGAGAAGTCGCTTTTACTGACCAAAAATGGAGAGAAACATAAAGTTAGAATTACTGGAGAAGCAACAATTGCGTGCATTGTATTACTCTTCACATATTATATATTGTAAAATGTCCAGTAGCTTTCTGGAGGTCCACGGTGGCTGGTCTGCCTTTAAAGGAAACGGTGAATAGTATTCTAGAGAACAGAACTGCCCCAAATGACCTTTAAAAACTCATAAACTTAATCATGAGTTATCATCATTATGGCACCTGCTATTGCTAAGACAGCAGAAGAGAAGCAGATGGGTTTGATCAGCTTGTGATTATCAATATTTTATGGTGTCGGTTTGTTTTCCAGTGTAACCTTTGACTGTGCCAACTTGCTTTGTCTGTTTCTGTTTTACTTGGAGAGGTTTCCACAACACGCTCTCATAATCCCCAGATGAGAGCTGTGAACTGCTGGCATTTACCTGAGAGTTATACATATGTGTAGATGGAGAACACAATGGTGACGGTGATAATAAAAAAGATGAGATTTTGATCTCGGTTGAGAAAGAGAGCTGTGTGCTCGCTGCTGCATTATATTTCAGTTTATTGAAACTGTTTCTGATGGTATCTCAGTCTCTTCTGTGATGAATGTCGCCTTGCAAGATCCTCGAACGCTGATGCAAAAAAAAGTGAATCTTTTGTTTTTCGTGACTGATCTCCCATTTGACTTTTGCAAAGTTTTGTGCTATGAAACGCCTTTGTGCAATCTCGCATGTCTTCACTGCGTTTGACCACTCAGAAAGCGTTGATGCAAGGTGAAAATAGGACAACAGCTAGATGAAAAACACACTCACACATAGAGGCCCTCTGCAAATATGCATATGGTCACATCCACACATCCGTAGCCAGAATCCAGTTACACACATACATGCACAAACACACCAGGCGTGTAGCTGGGAACATCTGGAGCTGGAGTCGATTGGAAGTCAAACCACAATGCTGGCGGTGAACCAAAGCAGAAGGCGACAGATCTAGGCAATCACAGCCATCTCCATCATTGGCCTGCTCCGCTTCCCTAAACCCTCCACCTCCTGAATTCCCCACAATGACTTTGAGAAAGAATCATGGGCTCTCTCCACCAGCGCCGCAGGGTGCAGGAAGTTCAGGACCAAAGTCAAACCAATGGCACTGATAAGTGAAACTAATGCAGTCTTTTAACTCTGATGGCACACAAAGCAGTGCACACAGCGCTTCATTTGGTAACTACAACTTACTGTACCACTTTTGTATCCCACACCATTTGATACTGTTGAGTTGGTGTCGTTCCCAGAACATCATAATTAATGTTGCTCATCTAACCCTGACCCTAACCCGTCATTAAGGCTGTCAGATCATGTTTTTGTGACGTTACAGCTAAGCAACTTAGGTAGCAAGACTGGAAAAATATGCACATGTAAGAATCCTTTCAAACATGTGTTGATGTCTTGAAAGGATATATTTATATACTTCCTAAAACTAACCAAGTGTTTTTTGTTCACTAAACCTAAATGAAGAGACAGAAGACTGAAAAGTAATGGAAAAAAATAAGCAAGCTTATTGACAAAATAATAAGTGAACAGTATAGTACTATGTTCAAAACAGGATATGAACCCCAGTCTACACACGCAACACCAACCGGACCAAAATGAATTATGATATTCCAGGAACAACATCAAAACAAATTCGCAAAGCCTTGACATCAAAAGGTGATTTTTGGTTTTAACCGTGGTCCTCAAACAACATTAATTATGATGTTCTACAGCTGGGTGGTATGGCCTTAAAACAATATCACAATATTTTGAGGCCATATTGCGATATTTTGAAGTCTTCTCAGAAGCACTTCATAAATATTTGGATGGGCAACAAAATCACATATCACAATCCCAACAGTCCCTCGATATCGATATTGCAACAATATTGTAGGGAGGACTTTGGCCGGTTTCACAAATTACTAGCACAATGGGGTTTGTCCAATCAATAAAGTAGATCCAAAAGAATGTGGACATAATGATTAAGTGGGTAAAGGCGAGTATTCGTAGAACAATCTGGTAGGGTCGGAGAATGACATCACTTTACTGTAATGCAGCCTTAAAAAGCAGGAATAGAAAACACGGATGCCACATCACGATATCCAAAATGTATGCAGATAAATATACTCCTATCACAATAACGATATATATATATATATATATATATATATATATATAT
>CAEMYA010000051.1:5257548-5270458 GCA_903131615.1 Diplodus sargus
AAAAAAAAAAAAAGCTTTTATCATAACCACAAATCTCTGTCAAACAGCCAAACATGCCCCATGGGTGCACTCACAGGCCATCTTTTGTATTGAAATTTGTATTCATAAATAGTTAGTCGACACCCAGAACCTTTCAATTCTTCAATGTTTGTTTGTATCCTCGTGTCCTTGTTCAGTCTAGATGCTGCTACTGTCCAAACAAAACTCTCAAAAAGATTAGCAGCAAACATTAGGTCATCCTGGGGCCTGAGACAGGGAGTTTATATCTTCACAAGTTGAGCAAAAGTGGAAATCAATCCGCACACCTTGCATATAACGTCTGAAATTGGCTAGATAAAACAACTGCTGACTATGAGGGTTTAGATTTCTCATTCCTTGACTTTCCTGAATATCACATAAGAGAAAGTTGGGGTGTAAAGAACGAAGAAGACAAATTGCTGTTAGTGGTCTGTGAGTGGGCCATTAATATTCACTAAGCACCTTTGAGGAGCATGTCAGTGTCCCTGATAATCATCCTAATTTAATCTATCCATACATCAGCCTTACCTGTATTCTTGTTCAAGAGGGTCTCTGAGTTAAGGAGGGGTGGTATACACACTGAACAGATCACAAGTCAGCCACAGGGCTGATAGATAGGGATGTTCTTCCATTGCATTCACAGTTCAACGCTGCTGTTGTTTGAATTAAGTGCATGGCACGAGACAAAACATTTTGATGCTAGCAAGCAAACGTTAACGTTGCTAACAGTTGCGTTAATGTTCCTAATCCTAGCTAGCTAATGTAGGGGCAGTACGGTGCACTGGGCGCATACTGCTACATACTACTGGCTGATAAACCTTGTTAGAAGATGGAACCACCCATCAGAATTCTCACACAGTGATCAAAACAAAACCATCATTTTGGACCCAATACGATCTTTGTAGTTATTAATTCACAATCATGATGCTGTTTAGTGAAAAGTGACTGCACCTTTCTACAAGTTCTTTGGCTGTACTATTTAATTTTGATCATTTGTCTCTATAAAAATGTTTGATCAACATGACCTTTAATTCAATGCAAAGAAACACACAGTCGTCAGCCGCTCCAGATTTAACTCCATCTTCGCGGTTTTCTTTTTCAAGTGCCACGATATGAAACTCTCGCTCACTTTCAATTTAGTAGTCTGAAGGAAAATTCATGCTTTTTTTTCTTTGCCAACAAGAAAAGAACAGATGTCTGGTGAAAAAAGCTGCAGTGGAGCTTCAAAACAGACGCGAAGACTTGCTCGTTCAAGCCATCTACAAAACAAAAACACTGTAATTTTCCATCCAAATCCATCACTCCCCCTCCTCTGCCCAAATCACATTAACTTGCACCTGCAAGCCACACACTGGAACACTACCTATATCACCTAGGCTACCAATTAGCAAAGCATTGATTAAAGAGCTAGCAAACTGTTGCACTGCTCATTAAACATGCAATAAACATGAACCTGGGCTCACTGAAAGAAGCACTTTGTTTAAGGTGAGACAACTCACTTTGTTTTTCAGCGTAGAAGCATTCATCACTGTCTTTTTCCTCTAAAAGCTACACAGTGAACACAACCGTCATTTTGTATTTAATCTATCTATCTATCTATCTATCTATCTATTTATCTGTCTGCGTCCCTTTCTCTCCCTCTCTCTTTTTCTAAAGATGCAAACCAGTTCTAATTTGGAGCCATCAGCTTGCTAAATGCACTCTAACTCTCCCTGGCACCGAGGTCACGTAGCCCACCGAGCACACTCATAAACAAATTAATTGGCTTGCCAACACTATTTATGTGCTCTAGACACACAACACAAACGCACACTTCCTCCAACCCCGCTGATACAACCCATGTACCTTTTGGTCCGGAGAGTAGTGAATAGGTGTTCCACTCGCTGCAAATTATTATTATTATTATTTTGTTTTTTTCACTGAGGGAATGCTGATTTGAGATGTTACATTTTGTTAAGCACACGTTCACAAGGTGAGCTTGGTAATCTTTTTGGAACAATTTTTTTGTTTTTTCCATATTAGAGTAATATATGAAGGCAAATGGGAGACATCTTTCCTGTCTTTAGCAATAGATAACATGATCAAAGCTGCATTTGATTTATTTCTGAGGGATGCGAAAACTGCATCATGTAAAGTTTAAATATTTAAACTCACACAAATAAATTATTTTGCCGGGGTATTTCCCCGATTTGTGTCGTCTGTAGGCAGCCGCGAGATGACAAGAACAAGATTCTAAGCTCAGAACGAACCTCAGAACAAGCGAGACAGTGCGAGAGAGAGAGAGAGAGAGAGAGAGCGCTGACATCACCACTGATGGCTGAACCTTTTCAACTCCTCCAGCCCCATCTCAGGTCCATGCAGTGCGTGGGCTGACATCACATTATGTGACGTCTGGGGGTTTTCAAGTATCATTATTCAATCCATTACCTTGCATTGCCATTTCAGGCTGCAAACATGGGAGATTGCCTCTTTCAGTTTTAACAAGAATGTTTGTGACATAAAGCAAAGCACCAAGTGATTTATTGATCTCGGTAACGTGCTTTAGGAAATTAGGTCCCGGGCTCGTTCGATCCAGTTCAGTGGAGGTTTTTGTTTGTGTGGTTTTAAGCCCGGCATAAGAATATGGTTTAAAAAACATTAGAAAACTTCATTCAGTCCTTCGCTCCTATTTGCAGCAGGTCCACATTTTCCAGGCACTGAAGAGAACAGTGGGTCACCTTCTAAAAGCACAAAACACCATGCATAGCAAGCGTTGTCCAATAGAGTATTTATAAAGCAAACAAGTTGTGTTTATTGAAAATCATGATTTCAGCCTATTTAAAAAAAGTTATTGAGGGTACCGTATGTCATATAAAACCTTTTGTTTTTTCGCAGTTCTGGTTTGTTTGGGATGACAAAATTACCCTTCATATATCAAAGCCTCTAGTAAAGGTAAAGGTAAAAGCATCTCAGTAACCATAACTAGTTAGCGCAGTTAGCAGTGCAATTAGGAGTCCGGACTGGGAGTTCAGAGCACAGCAGAAGTGTCGGTGTTTACACTGCTAGCGCTAGATCTTTGGACCAGGATTGGCCAGGGCTAGCTGGTTAGCATACTAGCTTCGGCACATCTTTGCAACACGCACAGACATTGTGACATCAAAACTGTTATTTCTGCACATTCTGTTGATAACTTTTTAAATTGATTTTAAATTAAAATTCTTACATATTGTACCTTTAACAGTGCTTTGTGTATGTGTGTGTGTGTGTGTGTGTGTGTGTGTGCATTTGCATGTCTCTTTATAGCACAGGAAGAATGATTGAGTGGGCAAACAAGGGCATCAAATTATCTGCAATAAATTCAGCTGAACAAATACATGTGAAAAAGAAGAGTATAGAAAAATATATTGCAATTCATTACACTTCCTAACATTGTACCTGCCCAGCACCAAAGGCAAACATTAAAAATCAGAGCTTTCAGAGAAGACAGTACCGAACTCAAATGTGACAGGTGGCTAAATACAAATAAATGTGTTGCTCCATTGGCTGCTGAATGTGTAAATAAGCAACCGGTTGCTGACTGTCTCATGAGCCAGATCAACTCTATCAGACGGTAACAGCGTTAGCTACCTCTGTAGTACTTCAGCTTCAGTTATTCTTTTTTTTTTTGCTTTTACACTGAAAATTCTATTAACAAACCTATTATCTGAAACGTCCTTGTAGGGGACCTTGTTTACTTGAAACTGTGGTGCCTAGAGTTTCCTTGCAACAGGAAATGCAACATATTTTGGATGCATGAGGGCATAATATCTAGATGAAAATCTGTTTACAACAATCTGCTTATTATTAAACGTATAAGTATTCTACAGCGTAAATCAACAAAACTGCATATTGAGTATGTAACGAGCAAACATTTACCTTGCACTTTTGTTTCACTTCCTAACTTAAATCTCGAGCACACACAGACACACACACACACACACACACACACGTACACTTGCATGCACATGTGTCTGATAGAAAAAGATAAACTTGCTTTTCAGACAGGTCACAGATGCAGGGCCTGAGAACAGACAAAAGGAGTGGGCCAGGCTCCAAGTACCATTTATAACATACGCACACACACGCACACACACACTAGACACATCGCCATGTCAGCTTGGGGCAAAACCGTTTATTACATTAAACCCCAAACTGGCACACACATCCCTGATGGGTGCATGCCTGGTCTTGCTGAAGTCGAAAAACTGCCTGATCAGGATTGCGGCACACAGTGTGGTGTGCAGTACTCTCTTGTCTTCATATTGTGTGAACAGACAGGAGGTGTGCGGTTTGTTTGTTTGTTTTATTTTTAATGGGATTGAATTTCATCCTCGGAATAATAGACAAAATGCTCTCCAATGAACCCCCACAGGCCAAAGGGCAAAGAAAAGTCAGACTTTCAGCTTGGGTCTAAACTTAGAGTTAAGATTAGGGGAAGTTGGTTGCACTAATTTCACCATGCTGAATTCACTTTTTTTCCTCTCCCCGACACAGTTCTCTTTATCAACATGCAGCTGAGCAAAACCTTTATTATCACATCAGAAATGCATGAATGGAACCGAAACACTTCACACAGAATTCAGGATCGAGTGTTCAATCAGAACACTGACAGCGTTTGACTCTCAGTAGTAACGCTTTGTCACTCAGTACACAGTGACCAGAACACAGCAACAAAAAGCATGACAGTATAGTATTTCATGTTTGGTTATGAAAGCACATTGTACAGTTTTATTTGCAGTAGCCTAACTAAATGAGTTTCAGCTGGTGGTTAAATTTAAGAATTTAATTTCTTTATTGTTTTCATCACCGTAAAATTTGCCTTGAAATGTTTTATTTATTTAGTTGCTCCAAAAGGTAACTTACTAAGTACAGAAGTGAGGCACTTTTAATAATCTGCATCCTGATTCAAATTTACTGATACTTGTATGGTTAACAGGGAAATGTATTATATGGATGTTTATTATAGTTGTGGTCAGTGATAATTAATGTGTTTTTCTGAACAAGTGGTGCCATTATTACCCCTCCCACGGTTTCTAGTTGGAACACAACTGTCATAAATACAGATCCCAGGTCTGCCACAGTTTGTAGTTTGTTTGACGTAATGCAGGTGCTAACTACAAACAAAACTCATCACTTCATAACATGTTACTTATTGAAAACTTGTATGTTGAAGAAAACGTGTATGTAACGCTGTGATCCGACCCTCTCACTGAAGTTACATAGTGCAGAAACAAGTGATGGGGGGGCAGAGTGGCTGGGACAGAGACACTGTTCACTCTGTTTCAAGACACTGTAGCATCAACATGATGTCGAAGCTGTTATTATTAGGTAAAAAATGTACGCGATGTTCCTTTAAGTATCAGCCATGCACTGATATTATCCGTATTCTCCAGTTTCACTTTGACTTTTTGTTCACCTACACTTAAACTTCAGCTTTTTCACGGCTGTTTATAGTGTTGCATTCTTTTTGAAGATAATTCTCCCTTTTATAGACTGAGCCTGATTTGTCCTCTCATTTCCTCTTTGTTCATCTTTTGCAAAACCATCAGACCTCTGAAAATAAAACCCCGCCAAGATCCAAAAATATTTATCAAGGCTTTTGATGCGTCATTCCTAAGTGACTCACTAACATAATAACACAACGCAGTCCCCTGTAGAGTGCCCTGGAGTATTGAATTGTCATTCGCTCTGCAGGGCTGAAATGTAAAGTGCTACTAGCCTTTGTTCACTGACAGGTAAAATGTAACAGTTTATTCTCAGACATGTATAACTCCTGAGTAAAGTATGATTCCTAATCTCCAGGGATCTTCATATACAGCCCAAGTGATGATTGGTGCGGAGGGCGATACCACAGATCTGGTGCAGATATGTAGAGAAAAGAATGAGTTATTGAGAAAATAGTGTGAATGACAGAGTCTTCAGGCGGCAACAACGGGGGAGGATATAAAACCCCAGCGCAGAATGAAGGTTAGTGGAGCGACAAAATCAGAGAGTATTGATGTTGCCACGAGAGCAGTAGCAGAGGGAAATTAAAGCTCTTGTCGGTGTGTAAATGATCTTTTGAAAAATTGCTGAATTCATCACATGCATGTCCAGTTGTTGGTCTTTCACCTCCCTGTCTCAGAATCGCAATTCTTCTCCTTTCCTTCTTTTGTCATTGAAGGAAAGATGAACTAAGTCTCCACTCTCAGTGTATGTGTGCACTGGAGGCTTCGAGTATGCTGAATATTGAACCAGAAGTTGGCTTCCAAACGAGTTGTGATGTTACACATCCTCTTAAAACATGCCTCTTCAAATCCGTTTTCTCCAGGAGCGACGAGAAAATGTAAACTTTCAGCAGATGAATGTGAAAACAGCCTTCTAGTGTCAAACTCGGCTCATTATACACAGTGAAGTTCAAACATCCAACTGGAGGAACGAAAAGAAAAACACATTTTTGAGCGGAGGGGGACTTTAGGCGAGTCTTAACATCCAGAGCAGCAGTTTATGAACCGAGTCCTGGTGCAAGGTTCCAAAAATACCCTCACTCTCAAGGTCTACAACTCGGAGATAGAGAGAACACGCACAAGCGCACACGGCGAGCCGCTCAGTACACACTCTGTAATTGCAAACACACATACTCTTCCTCTCACACCCACATACAGGGATTGGACCATCTGGCATCCTCTCAATTGGACCTGAGCCGAGCGCCGCTCATCCTACAACCACCGCCTGCACCAGGCAACCTGGGAAATACACGAACACCACACTTAAAGTGTAGTGAATGCACGTTCGCAAGGAACCGAGCGCGCATACTCACTCATGGATACACACGCTCAGCCCCGTCAGCGAGTGCACATCGTGTATGCATTAATGCATTCATAAGCTCAAAGATGCATTTGTCCGCCGCTCATATGCGTACATAAATAGGCCATGAGAACTGACCGCACTGCTCGATATGATCCATCCTCATAAGGGAGGAGACGGGAGCGCTTTCATCAATCAGTAATAAATCAATCCGGGGGATGAAACAGAAGGGTACAGAACACAGGGGCACAATCAATCGCTTTACCTCGAGTCGAATCTTCAAAGTACTGCCATCTCCAGAGCGCTCGCCCGACCTAAAAGATGAAACTTTCGTGCTTTATTCACCAAACCAGTAAGATACTGGTGTGGATTCTGCGCACGCACACACACACACACACACACACACACACACACACACACACAGACAGAAGAAAGCTGGCTTGGCTGTGAATTCTGAATCTTTCTGAAGTTTGCTAAGCTTTGTTTGCTCTTTGTGATCAGACGAGAGATAAGGATGACAGAGAGATTATAAACTAGTTTTTAATGCATTTCATAAGGCCTTCATAGGAATACCAATGTGTTCAACTTAATTCCTCCGTTCACAGATTAAGCACGGCACCTCTCTCTCGGTCTGGCCTTTCGCGGCCTCTTAACCTTCAGCCACACTGCCGCGTATGCCACCGCCCTCCCCCGTCTCCGCTGTGACAAAGCCCAAACTCTTTGCAGGTATCTGGTTTAATGACCGTCATAAACTGTTTTTGTTTACCATTTGTACAAGGTAGTGAAGTGTGGAGCTTACATGAGCAGTCTTATGATTGACACGTAGGATACAGAACGCTGAAGTGCAGAAAATTCAATTCATAAAAAAACAAAACCACAATCGCCCCTCTCGCTCGCTGCCTGGGTGACTCGGTTAGCATCCTCACAACGCGTCCGGCTCCACCGACAGAAAGGGAAATCTACTGATGTGATAATCGCACCTTCAAACGCACTTTGAGGCGTGCGCATGCAGCCCACAACAAGCCTGCAACGTACTCCGAAGCATTTTTAAAATGGAGGATGTTAAAGTGAGAGAAATTGTTTTAATTGAGGCGATGGCTTCATCAGAATGAACGACAGACGGGGAAGAGAGAGGAGAAAAAGAGGAGCTTGCCAGCCTCTTTTCAGACAACCCTCAGGAGCGTCCAGACGAAGAAGGTATTCGAGTGCTAAATCCCTTTAATCTCACACATCAAAAAGCAACTCACTTCCAGCACTTAGCTGTCTGCAGCTACTGAAATAACCCAGGACCTGCAGCTTTTTATTTTTTAGCTTCTTTTCAACCAAACATCCGAATTTCCAGGCAATAAAATCAGGAAGCACTTTCCAAGTAATATCTTTCATTTCATTTTTTTTTTCCGTTTCTCTTTGAGACAAACCCCCCTACCACCCGATGCCCAGAGAATATTCTCCCCCCTTGTTTATATCTGCCACTTTGTAGTCAAACTACGCTCTACGTTGTTTACTCCTCGTTCTGCTGTACGATGCAGCTTTTGTTGATGCCCTATCAAAGTTCCTCACTGTCTTATATCATCCTCCATGCACACGTTCCCTTACAGGGAAAAGGAAAAAAAGAAAGAAAGCAGCGTATGGCAATCTTTAGCAGACAATACCACCCCGCCCCCGAGCTTTTGTAATAAAGGCAAGTCAGTCAAATGGATAAATTAGTGTCAGTGCACTTGTCCACCTCCCTGTTGGGGGTTATCTCCTCTTCCGCATCACACCCAACATGCATCATGTTTGATGACTGCAGGCAACTATTCATGTCAACGCGGAACCTGCCGCCTAACAACCCCAGCCTCCGCGCTATCAATCACGCCGTCCTCACGCTGTCACACGCAGTCCATAATGCACACGCGTGGTCATATCAGCTGCGAGCGCTGTGGTTATTCACGAGACAGAGATCCGCCATTTATGATGAATCTCGACCGTAGTCGCTGAATCAAGCAATCAGCCAGCCGCATCTCGCGTGTGTCCCCGGCGCGTGGGCACTGTCACATCTCGGCAGCCAATGAAGAGCCAGTCAGGGCGGCCTTTGAATCATAAGGGCGGAGGGAAGCCAGAACCAATTAAGCCTCGCTCAGACGGAAGGAAGCGAAACAACGACAAACATGTCAGCCAACCCTCCGCGAGGCTCGGCAGCACACGCCTCTGTGAAAGCGCGTCTTCAAGATGACGGAAACGTTTTGTGGGACAGGACGCGAGGCACTTCACATGTAATTACGGCAACAAAAACGGGGTTAGCACAAAATTAACGCCAACTGGGAGAGACTGCAAGCTTTGGACATGCAACAGTGGAGAAATGACAGGATCATCACCGGCTCAATTTGCTTTTCAAACAAATCCCGGCCCACTTCCTGACAGGATAATATTAGAGAAAACTTTTCATTTTTTTTTCCTGGTTGAGAGTTGTGTGCTGAAATTGAGGGAAAAAAAACAAAAACACGGCATACAATGTTCAAAATCACTAATCGGTGTTTAGTTTAAGCATTTGGAAATTCACGTAAACTACAATATATCCTGCACCTCTTCAGCATTCCTCCCCACAACCAGGACGAGTAATGAATGCAGTAATAAAAACCAAGGCACTGAAAACACAGTTTTTGCCCTCAGGCGATTCGGAATCGTGAACAGTGGTTGTGCAATCTGACACTCTACTCTCCTTTTGTTCTGTTTTTTTGTTGTTTTCGCTGTCCTTTGAATGTCCTTTAGTGTCTTTTCATTCATTCGGTTGTATTGCCACAAGCACCATATCTGATTAACTAAAATGATATATTAATATTATAACAATGTAGGTGTTTGCCCCGAGTAACTTGGATAAAGGTCTTTTAATTGTTTCATTGGATTAGTGCTCGATAGTCAGGAGCTTTTCTTTCCCCCGAATCACAAACCTGGTAGGGTTGTAGAATGGTTTGACACAGCAGAGGCGACAGTGTGACTGAGACACCCGACATGCTTATTTTTCGGTAATTTAGAGGGCATCTCAGAATGAGTGCACACAGCCAACATGCTTAAATACCCATGACGCTGACATAGGTCTCCACTTCAGCAGCCATTTAATATATTTCTGTGGCCCAAAAAATATGTATAATTATCTATTTTCATCAATGGAGAATCACCTGGATTAGCTGCTTCTAATTTACTTTATTAATGTGACAACTATTTAAACATATCATGTGAAAGCGACTAGACCTCTGTTATGTAGTTTTGAAGAGTTTTCGGCTCAGATTACCTAAAATGTTTCTGATAAACTTCAAGCCCAGGGAAATCAACAAGCATGTCGCTATACCTTCCAGGAGAGAGTCCGACGGTGAGGAAGGAAGTCGGCGAATTAGACTAAATGTCGTGTGAATGAAACTAAAACATTGCCTTTGACTGTGGGATTATTTCTTTTTGTTTATGTTACGAATGCCAGTTTGTATTTGCCCAAAACAGTCAGATTCCTGCACATTGGCTGTGGCTGTGTTTGCCTTCAGGTCAATCACTGAACTCAGCACTCACCAGAGACTCCAGTTCTCACCCCTCTTTTCCTTGTTTTTTACATTACGTTAATGAAGGGAAGTTACAGAACATAATCACCCAACAAAGTAAGGCACCTCCACAAATCGCTGCTTTCCTACTGCCAGTAACCGACTCAGAATCTGAGCAGAATTCCAATGCGACTCCGGGTGTCTATTCTTCCAGACGATCCGGCTCTGCACCAGACTTTATTTCCTTTTCTCTCCTTTGAGCAGTGGCCAAAAGCAGCTAAAGGTAGCAAGTACAGGCTAACAACAAATGAATAAATGTAGAGTAGCACACGTACAGGAGGGTTATAAAGTCAGAACAGCGATCTATAATCCAATCTATCCCGAGATTTCTTACATTGTCTACCGTGAACTGCTGGTCATACCGGACCAAGTAAGGCAACAAGTGTATAAGCATTGAGAAGGAGCTGTGCTGACGTTTATGAATTTCATTTTCAACCGTATCATAGTGTTGATTTACTGTTGATGTATTTATCTCAAAGTTTAATATAAGAACAGAACAGTATATATTTTGAAATTTATAAAATTGTGTTTTCTTTTTTGTGATTACACACTGCGGTTAGTAATATGTGTGGATATTATCAATTGGGCAGCCGTCGGATGCCTCAGAGACTCAACCTTCCGTGGATCGCCAACCCTTAACTGCATTTCACCTCACTGACGAATCTCTCGTGGCATCACCGATGATGAAACAAACGTTTTTGAGATCATTAAACCGATCGCAAATCAAATTTCCTGCCGAAAATCGATACATCATTTAGCGGGGTGTGACAGGAATACAACTGTGTGATTAGTCAGTTGTCACACATTGTCTTGCACTGTATGCACTTATTTCCCCGTGGACCTTCCTCATGTACATGTCCCCAGGCGTCTTCCCCACCCCCGCCCACTGATTTTAGCACAGTGGAGGTCATCAATCATTATCGTCAAAGGTTCTGTGGAAGTTGGCTGCTTTCATGAAGGATTCTGATTATCATGATATTCCTGAAACACTATGCCCCTCAATCGCCTTTACATGTGCAAATATCCAAGGTTGGATCTGCTCCGTAAAAAAAAAAAATCAGCAGTAACAGTCTGCTTTTTATTTCACAGCATCCTGTTTCCATATTTCACAGATGCCGAGGGAGGAACCGCACGGGGAGATCTATGTAATGCTATTCACTCTTTCTTTATAATGACTTGGCACCCAGGAAAAGATTCTCACTGAAGTACCCAATGAAAGCATGAAAGGACGTTGGTAAATGGCTACATTTGAAATGTATCTTTGATAACAACGGACTTGGCTACAGAAGACTTGAGCTGCTCAACACAAGCCCAGGACACGGACAAAGGAGTACCATTTGTAAAATGGACCACCCTATAAAGACCATTTGATGCTGAGCACAATGTAATTTAGTACAACCCGGCAGTACGGAGCGGTTGAAAGGAAGAAAAAGCTATGCTAGCAGAGGGATAAATGGAGCTTGCGTAACGCCAGACAGTGGAGATGAAGAGATGACAAGTGTTTGAGAGGGCTATGAAAAAGTTGAGGCAAGCTACAGCGGTGGGTGACAGGCGGTGAACTGATATGGAAATGGAAATGCCAAAGGGAGTGTCGTTTAGAGGGAAATGAGGGTCTAATAAACCCAATTAAGATACTCTTTCTTCCTGCAGGTGTCATTTCCAACACCTCCAAAGCCTCCGCTTGGTTCAGATGCGCATGACTTGCTGAGCCTCCTTTCCAGCCCCGTGCTGTCTTCCATCAGACGAGACAACGCATTGTTTTAGTTCATTAAAGGGGACATATGAGCGAGGCCTTGAAGGGCTGGACTGTCTGTCATCTAATCTAATGTATCTAAATGTGTCTGTCCTTGTAAAGGCAAGTAGAGCTGAAAAAAAATAAGAGGCTGCCTCTATTTGGGCCAGTGAATTTTATTGATTGTGCAATGTAAGCCGTAACGTGTGTGTGCGTGTGTGTGTGTGCGTATAGGTGTAGGTGCAGGTCTATGCAGTTGACGACAGATTCACACAACATCAGATATATAATCTAACCCCTCTATGCCTTGATTTCTCGGTGCAGGCGTGAAGAAATGTGGGCATTAGAACGCATTCCAAGCAGTCCTCGCTGTGCGTTTTAATGTGGAGGATCTGTGTCTGCGCACATCTGTATCCATAGTAATTCATTACTTCACAACAAGGTGGGGGAAGAAAAAAAAAATTTAAGCAAAAAACCTGAGGAGACGAGTCCCGAAGGAGGCTCAGAATATGCACAAGTTAGGTGTTCTGTTTACTCATATGCTAATTTATCCCCATGCTAAAGCCCACACGTAAAATGGATTTTCTGCACTTCGCTATTAAATAATGAGCTCTCACCATCCAGCTGTTTCTTGGTTTCTCTCCCGTTCGCTCTGATGTGTACACGTTTATCTCTGCTTTATGCACTATTTACTTGATTCCCCTCTTAGCTTTTTTGTTCTTCTAGAACAAGCGATCGCTGCTGGTGCGGATTTTCTACTGTCTCTCTCTCTTTTTTTTTTTTTTTT
>CAEMYA010000051.1:5279637-5362137 GCA_903131615.1 Diplodus sargus
AAAAAAAAAAGAGTAGAAAGTAAAAGCAAAGGTACACATGACCTAGAAAATCTGCAGGTCAAGCTTGTGCAAGTCAAGCCAACCACACCGTTCAGTACATTCAACCAGTTACACCACATTGTAGCGCAAAGAAGAGCTCTGGCAGTTACTCCCCAAATGTGTGGCACTCCCACAACTGTCTCTGACACTTCTGCATGTGTTATATAATTAATATACTGGTGCAAGCACTGAAAAAAACAGACACATATGTTTGTATTTGATTACATTATTTACTTAAGTGAAAGCTTCGTAGACCGACCCAATAACTCTCCAGCCACCCACACGGAGGAGAACGGCTTTATTCACAGATTGCCCATCTTCACCGGATCAGGCAAACAAAACCGCTCGAGCCAATGTAAATAAAGATGCAAGTGCATTCTGCCGGGTTGTTGTTTGAGAATATACATGGGTGTATTTGCACACTTGGTGTTAGTGTTGATAGCACAGTCGCTGAGTCTGGAGTTTGTTAAAGGTGCATTATGTAGTTTTGGGGAACACTGACTCATGCCTAAACAAAGTAAACAATCAAACTCTTTTTGTTTTTGTGACTGAAAAAACAATACTATAGTGTTTTATCTTGTTTATATTTGGCGGATCCGGCCACCTTTTCTTGCATCAAACAGTGTTCTGGGGGCCTTATTTTCCTCTGAGAACAGCTTGTTTATTCAGTTTCTGAGTTTGTACTATTACCTCAGTGTATATTGTAAATATTACAATTCTGAGTTTGAATTTCTGCTCCAAAGCTCCAAAAGTTGAGTGAATGTGTTAGCTGTGTACGGTGAATGCTAAACGTTTGCATTAAGGTAAGTTATATTGCAAGGTCAAGGATTTTCCACACAGACCTTACAAGTCAAGACAGGCAATGTTAATGTATCCAGTTGTCTTTGCATGCTGTATGTGCGTGCATGTTCACGTTCATGTGTGTGTTACGGCTGTTTGCTTGTCACTGTTTGTACGGGTGTGCGTGCGGTGTCAATGCATGGCGTCTGAGATTAGCAAGCCGTCTCTCTGTGTGCACAGTCAACTGTGACCCATGAAGTAAAGCTCTGTTACTCATCACATCTGCGGCCATCACTGAGGCTGCACCCATGGGGACGAGGAAAGCACATTACCTGCAAAGACAGAGAGAAAGACAATGACAATCAGATGACTGGGTTGTATTCTGCATTGTGCATTCACTTTTTGCTTGCATGCAATTTTGCTAGGCTACCGGCGCAGACGCACAGATCAAGTTTGCGCGCTCTTTGTTTCATGCCTTCCACCCCGATTATAATATTGATGTAATAGCACATTGCTGCTTGTAATCTGTCTTTTGTGTAAAACATGCAGGGAAAAAAAGAACAGATAACAGGCATCTGCTGACGATAGCTAACAAGGCTTGGTAGATTTAATGTCTGTTACAGTAAATTGATGCAAAAATGTGTCACAAGGAAGTCCATCTGGACAATTTATTCGCCAGGATTTATCTTCATAACGGGCAAAGCAAGAGTAAGCACGAAGACGGAGGGCAGGTAACAGTCAAATGTGGGGACATTTTCTCCCTTGTTTCTTTCTTCATGCCTCCCTTCCTTCCTTCTCTCAGTCCTCCCTTACCAGACAGACTGGTTGCCTATTTGGTTTGGCAGCAGCAGCTAAATGCAATCTCTTTGTAACAGAGGTCCTGGTGATGTTTAACCCATTCAGGGCGGTGAGACAGGGGAATCAATCACCAGGTAAAAAAAAAAAAGAAAAAGGCCTGTCCACAGAGCTGCCGTCTTAACACCTATTCCTGCGGCTGGCTGACACAGAAGGGAAACCCATGGGAGTGAGAAGGAGGTCAAACCCATTAAGTCAACCATGGGAAAATGTCACGCAAAAACAATGTGTATGAACGGCTGACCCCTTCCAATGCTCGTTCCTTGGTCTTAAGAAACGTAGGAACCATTATCCAAGCAGACAGACAATGTGCATACTGAAATGCCATTTTAAAGCACCATCGCAGGTCCGAAAGGTGAAACATCACTGGGGGAACTAAAATGAGTTAAGTTCTGCTCATATTTGGTATTTTTGATACATCAACTCCTACTAAGTGCTGTACATGCTGTTCGACTGGAGCTCACTGTGCTACTTAACAGAAACAGCATGTTCACTGTGTATGTTTTGATAGGGCACATGCAAAAAAAGAAAAGAAAAAAGATGCCTGGCTATAACCTGCATCCTCAACTACTGAAAGAACATTTGTTTGACTTATACAGTTTATTATTTCAGTATAATGTATGATCAGATATTTTTACTTTTTTCCTGTATGAGTTTGTCATGAATTTGGGTTACATATTTGTTATTTCCTGTTTTATGCTGACAATCTCTCCTCACGTGTCATGGTTTGTTTCACACTTCCTGTCGGTCACTTCCTGGTAACCTGCCTTAACCCAGTACATTTAAGTCAGTGTTTTCCCCCGCTTTCTGTCGGATCATCTGCGTTCCTCGTGTCCGTTCCTCAATCCTGACTCGCTCCTCGTGTATCACCGTACCTATCCTGCTACATGTATTCTAAGTGTTATCCTAGTTTGCAGTTAAGTACCTTTTTTGCTCTTTATTTCTTGCTTTTGTGCCTTTCTTTTTGGCCTTTTGGCCTGCGACATGTCCGTCCTTTGAGTCCTTAACTTTTTGCAAACCTTTTTAAACAGATTCCAATTTAACATAAACTTTAGAGTAAATCTGTCAGTACTCTAATGCATAATAAACAGGTAAACCAAAAAGAAAATAACAACTTTCAATAAATTCACAGCTTAAATTTGGAGTCACATTAAAGTCCGTCCACAATGACTAAGACAGTAACATACAGAAAAAGTAACATAAAGCATACACGTCAGCTGATAAATTCACTTTTCCTGCACATCTATTTCCTTAAACTGAATTGTCTACTTCTAAACTAATAATTTATTTATGGTAAGGTGAATGACTGTGCTGTTTTTTAATTATTGGCAGCAAAATCCAAAAATATTTGAAAATATACGTATTTTGTTGTTTTAGATCAGATAAATAAAAGTTTGTTAGTGATCCTGTAAATATAGAAATTTGAGATTGGCCAAATGGATGAAAGATGTTGAATTGAGGTCGACCTTTCCTTGAATAATCAGCTGAACCATTTTATTATAATTGGTTTGGATATCACATTTTAGGTGTCCCATGATCTAAATGTTTATGGGGCTAAATTCACAATAAGACCATTCATAATTTAGCCTATACGCACGCACACATCTACAAATAAGCATTTTTCATTTATACAATCTACGGGTGAGATTTGAATGGCTTTACCATTTGCTCTGGCAGACTTGTGTAATGTAACTGTAAAGTGGAAGCATGTTGGTAAACCATAGAAAGACAAACACACTCACACGTGGAGAAAGCAGTATAATTAATACATGTAAGTGTGCTTTGAAACGTCTGTTGAGTTTAAATGCTCCATTTTTTTGTCTCAAACAGCTTCAAACATAAAGCACAAGCAAGACAACCCACAAGCACCACCTCCCTTGCGTACTGTAAGCACTTGGCAACCGTTCTGCCTCCGAGTCTCATGTCGCTGTCTGAGGACTGCTGCCTTTTGGCGCGTCCTCCAAAATTTCTGGTCTTGACAATTATGTGAGGTGAAGACAAAACAAACCTTCTGAAGCATGCTGTCACTTTATAAGAAAAAGCCGCCTCCGGGAAACATTTTTATATGAGATTTCTGATTGCTAGAAAACTCGACTAGAGAAGACGAGCAGCGCAAATAAAAGGGGAATGTCAGGAAACAACATAGCCGTGACCCTCAGCCCTACCATCAATGATATGCATCCCTGAGCAGTTACAGAATTCTGTTTATGAGTCTGGTTTCTCTCATTTGCTTGTTTCTTTTTCATCTCTGACTCGTTTTCTTTTCACACACAAATGCTGTAGATGCGGAGGAGTGTTGATGCCCCTTGTGGTGCTAATTAATTGTGACTCAGGGCCAAGAAACAAGCCCTTCATTTGAACACTGAGCTACCCACTGTCCGGTACTCGTTGTACTTGGTTTTAATGAGTCTCTCCAAAGTCCCTCCACCTCTACAGTTTCCTCATTTGTTCTACTTTTTATTTAACCTCCTGCTTCTCCTCAGTATATCTCCATCTGTCATTGGATGTCTTTCATAGTGCCTTCCAAAATGACCCATGAGTGTGTTTTTTTTAACTGATGCCCTAATCAGCAGGGCGACTTTGTCTTCAATTGCATGCAGTGATTGCATTTTGGCTTACGATATGAATGAGTTAAATATTACTTATACCATGGTCCAAAATTCAAGGTTGCCCTCTCCTGAATGATAAGGAGATTAAAGTGAAATAATGAATGCAGGCAACAGGAGTAAGGTCCCAAATGTACATTGGCAGAGTAAGTTGAGTTATGGCAGGAATGTAATGCCTGTGCAATATTATTGAGAAGTAGGGAACTAATGAATTAACTCAAAGCAGCTGTTCAAAAAACATGGCTACTAGTCAAGTAATTAACAGAGTAAGGAAACTGGACAGGGGCAATTAGTACAGTCCTGAGGACTGAAGGACAAGTTTTATGACAAAGGTAAACTTTTGAAATATTTCTGATTCCCTTCAGACAGCGAACTTTCAATAAGTCTCAGGGTAACTGACATTATCTACATTTTTTATTGGTTACTCAAATTGGAAATGCATTTTATTACATTGCTCCTCGCTGACAAAAATAAAAATATGAGGCGGATGTTAAAGGCCCATCACTGGCTTTAAAAGCCACAGTATACTCCTTGCACAGTCAGTTAGATCTCCCCAGGTGCCATTTAAAAGAGCAAAGGTTATACATATTGACCAGACTTGGATGAGCAGAGACAGGGGCTGTCTGATTAGTTCAGAAGGCCTGTCCAAGTTCCCCTGCAGAGCAGGGCACTGTAACACAGGCAATAACAGTGCGGGTGATCAGGATGAACCCTTCACCAACTCTAGTGTAGTAAAAGGCTTTATAGGTCTAGTCTGTAAGAAAGCTGATTTTTGAGTATCATTCCCGACTCGTCATTTACTAATACATCAGGAAATCAGACAACCAATGCGCCAGTATGTGACGAGTCAGGAATGAGACTCAGAAATTATCTTTCTCACAAATTGCACCTTTAACAAGGGTCATATTATCCCAACCCTGCATTCACTGTTGACAGAAACGTTCACAGAACAAGCTACAATGCTCTATCTCGGCGGCATATCATGACTCGGTACCACAAAACCAGCTGCCATTAAGGTCCAAACCACCACAGGATCTGGATCTGAGGAAGCAACCAAAAGCATCTTGTAGCAGAAGCCAACAAAACACCCACACTTAGACTTTGACCTTCCCATGCATTTGGGCAGAAAACACCAGTATTCAGCAAAAAAGAAAATACGCAGTTAAAAAAGCAGTTACACTCCACTTCTGCAGCCATGGCACCTGGAGGTTGAATAGCAGCTTCCTTGAGGGCATGTTAAATGATGTCAAGTGTCAATAAATCAATCTCTCAAATATAGGCTTAAGGTACTGTCTCTAGAAAATACGAGTAGGGTCACAGCACTGCTTCTCCAAGCAGTATATATGCAGAAGTACTCTGCATATGACTTTGCTGTCCATGGCAAGTGTAAGATTGTGTCCCCACCCAAGGCATCGGGAGTGATGTGAAGCCTTGAAAGACACACATCACTCTGTGGCAGGGCTCTTCAAGGTGCAACGTCCAGGGAACGCCACCAGGCCATGATGACGAGGCCTGCGCACTGCCTGTTAGAGGCATTCTATGAGGACATTTGGAGATATAGCCTGCCTTTTGTTTGCACCTTATGTACATTTCATATGGTATGACCGTGCAGAGACAGTCACTGTTAGCCTCTGCACACGCCGTTTAAAGCTTCACATTGACACATTTCTCTACAGAGGGAAATTAATGTTTCGCAAGGTTAAAAAGAAGTAGTTTCCCATTAAAATACAACACCATTACCACTGCAAAATGGCCATGCAGCTGCTTTAATTCTGTTTATTGTGGGTGAAGGGGGTTAGAGGCGGTATACCTTAAGAGTAGAAACTGAGGCCGCCATGATAAAGTGGGGTAATAATGCCCCCCCACCAACTGCCATGGCCACAGAGGGCCAGCCTTGGCCCCCATTCCTCCTCTCCTTCTCTTTCCCTTTACACAAGGAAGACAGCCAATATGTGCCAGAGCGACATATCCTTCCCCCAGATAATGGAATTGCCTGGCTGTAATAATAATTTGAATTTCACGCCCTGGTGCCTCGGTGCGGAGGGATCGCCAGAGCAGTGGCATAAATTAGCCTCCATGCACTGAGCTGATCGATGACTGCCCCGTCCGCCACCTATTGATCTGAGACAACTCCTAGGGACGCAAGTATACCCCCGCATAAAAGCACACACATGCACACCACCCACCACTGTTTTCTTCACCGAGACATAGCAGGAGATGGTGAGAGATGTATTTACTGTTGCTGCATGATGTGGGAACTTCGGTTGGAATAATCAGAAAAGTATGCAGGGCAGGTAAGACGAGAGCAATATATTAATTTTAATTACAGACTGACAAGGCAGAGACAAAAGACACATATTCTACCCATAAATGCCTTTAAAACAAGACGCCACAGTACAATTCCACATGTCTTGAACAAAATTTGCTCCGGGCCAGAATGTTGTTCAGCCTGCTTAGAGAGAGTAACTCTCTCGAATGACGCACCGTGTCAAAGTCTTTGACAAAACGCTATTTGAGAACCCTGCCGTTGCTGCAATTTCAAGAAAAACTGAAGTGAGTTTTCGTCTTCTGCAGAGTTTTTGCAGGGAATGTTTGCTGCACTAACATCTGTTTTCCTGCCACCATAACATTTCAGCAGTGTAGTTTAGGCGAACTGCAGCTGCCACGAATATCATTTAAAGTGCCACCTACATCATGAGAAATGTGAAATCAGCAACATTGATGAAAAGGATCTTAAAAGTTGTATCATCTTCTGCTGCACTGTAGTTTTTTTTGTCAGGGGTTATTTGGAGAAAAAGCAGTTTGGCATCAGTAAATTAATTTATCAATCAACATAAAAGAGTAAGAAGAAAGAACATAAATAATGGGTTCGTATATTCACATACATGATGCATTATTGACAAAGTACAGAGGCACGCTAAGACGAAGAAGGCTGACTGTTGAAAAATGAATCCTCGTCCTTTGATGCTTCATGGTACAGGAAAAACAATCTGTCATGGATCCAGTCGGAAAGCTTAAGATGCAGGCAAGCACACACACACACACACACACACACACACACACACACACACACACACAGGAATATTATCCACAATCATGCATTTACACATTCAGAGAGACGTGTGTAGACTCGAAGGAATAAAACACAAAGGAGTCCCTCTCAAATACAGACACACTAATTAACCAAGTTTCTCAAATGAACCACTACGCTGGAATAAGCACATCTGGGAGCATGTTCAAAGCATCAGCTGCGCAGCGGGTGCCCTAGCCAAACAGGAATGCAAATGGGCCCCGATAGGTGCGCCTGCCAAAAAAGAAAAAAAAAAAAAAGAAAAAAGAAACTGAGCTGAAATATTGAAAGATACGTCAAATTTAATAATCAATACACAGCAGCAGACAAATCCTTCTGACATGGAGGCAGGGGAGGTAATTTATCTGACCTTTCTGCAGCTCTGTGATTGTGGGTGCACCTGGGAGATTGGGGACAAATAATGATGAGCATCTATTCTTAGTTCAGGTCTTGCTGTTAAGGAAATTAGTTTCATAAAAAAAAAACTCCCTGCATGATGGAGCAAGCCCAATGCTCTCGGCGTCTAACAAATCACGCCGAGGGGTAACGGCTTCAGGATCGGGCTTGTCCCGAAGCAAGGCTGCGCAGACCGCAGTGGCATTACCAAAGGACACCTTAGACACAGCGTCCCATTAACTGGAAAGTTGCTCATTTTGAAAAGAACCACTGATTTCATCGCTGCAGTTATGTAGCATGAGCTGTGACAAATGGCAGGTTATACGGACACTATGGTTACAGCCAAATTATGCATTTTCAGCTGCAGTGAACGCACTTTACTGTGGAGATCATTAAAAGTTTAACTGATTCAAATCTAAATTAACTGTGCAGCACGGTGAGGTGCTTTGTGAGGTTAGCAAGTTACAAAACTTGTTAGACAGGCCTCTCGGGCTGTCACAGCAAGCGCACTCCTTTACTCCAGCAAAATACATGCACAACCCTGACTCCAGAAAGGTTGTGGTTCTTTACAATATAAAAAAAAAAGGACGTGATGATTTCCCTAATCCTTTTTAGTACAAAGACAATATGTTTAATGTTTATATTGTATAGCAAGTGACAGAATCCATGCACAGAGGGGCGTTAGTTTAAAATGTATTAATATCGAACCCGTTGAGTGTCCAAATTGCACCAAATTCAACCTGCACTTCCTTGGGTCCTGAGCGATAATGCAAAACAACATACGGACTGACACACAGACCCCTTGATTTACAGTTAGAAAAACAGTATGCGTTTTGTGGCTTTGATACCAGGGAACACTTTTCAAACAAGTTGGGACAGGGGCAACAAAGACACAACAGTTTGGAACATTTCACAGGTTAAACAGGTTCATTGGTAACAGGTGATCGTATCATCATTGGGTGCGGAGGGGGGGGCATCCTCAAAAGGCTCAGCTGTTCGCAAGTAAGGACGGGGCGAGGTTTGCCGCTAAAACATAGGATTGCATGAAGGATATCTGCAGTGGCCCCGGGTTCGAGTCCCGGCCTGGGGCCCTTTGCTGTGTGTCACTCCCCCCCCTCTCAACCTGTCTCCTGTCACGTCTTCAGCTGCTCTGTCCATAAAGCCAAAAGGCCAGAAAAAATATACTAAGTAATGTAGCCATACTATTCAAGTTATGAACTTTGTTTGGCCCCATGAGCTGAATTTAATTATTTTTGTGATTTTTTTGTATGTGCACTCTAAACTTCACCAACTGCCTCTTTTTAATGGATTGGGTTGAAACTTGTCTTGAACATTTGCCTGAATCCTGGGTGTGTATATGTATAATTCAATACAAAAACTTTGCCAGCAAGTCTATGCAAACTCTTTTTTTCACACGCTTTAATAATTCAATACAAAACAATACAAGTCTATCGCAACTCTATTTCAGTGTTTATGGCACTGATCATAAATACATCATACTTTGATTGTGGTACTGACAAGCTTGATTGACAGAAGTCACAGAGGGATCGCACTGAACTGTGATGCCATTGTTGAGTGTGACAAACAATCTTGACAGATAAGAAACTAGACGGGGCCGGTTAGTCACTTTCCCGCACTGACACAAACTTTATCTTTCAAAATATCACTTCTCCGCTGTGAGAGGGACACAGGCGGACAGAGAGAAAGTCGCCGAGAGATTTCAATTGGCATCCTACTCTCTGCCCACCTGAGTCTGTTGGAATGCCTGGCATCTGAGGAGTCCAACGGGCGGTCATGCTTTTTTGCTCTGCTGGCACCCATCGTGCTGTGTTTTTCTGAGAAATGTGAAATTCGGAGACACAAACCTTCTTCAGTGAGATACCCTGGGAAGCACACTAAATATTTATGGTAAGGCATTCTAACTACCATGTCATGATTATCTGTTTTATACTCAGAATAGTATATTTACATTTACATTCAGCAGACACTTTCGTTCAAAGCGACTTACAGTAATTCATACATACATACATTCATACACTGTGGCTGTCATGCAAGGTGCTGACCAGCACATCAGGAGCAGTTTGGGGTTCAGTATCTTGCACAGGGACACTTCGACATGCAAACCAGGAGTAATTAAGTTATTATTGCTTTGCAAAATTAACTGTGATTCCAGGACATCCTTCAGTTCCATCAGCACCAACAGTTGGCAAACAATAAAACTGGAGATTTGTCAAAATGAACCACACAGTATGCCATTTTTAAAAAACATTCAGAAAAACTTGGTGCAAATCCAAGTCCCATTAAAGTCCATGTACTATTTTACCTGCTTATTGTACTTTTTTTTCACATCACAGATGCTTATATGAATATGGTTTTGAAAAAAAGAAAATGGACAATCATTTTCTGGAGCGGTGCAGAAAAAGAGCAATCTGGCAGCCAGTTCCCTCCAAAGTCATTTGATAACCTTTTGATCGCCGCAACTCTGAATGTTACTTTCACAGTTACAAAACGAAACACAAAGACTTCACCAGAAGCCATCATGTCTGAGTGATGCAGCCTACTGCAACACCGGTCAGCTAAGATGGATGTTACGTCCTCTGCGATCATGCAGAAAAAGATTGGCCTTTTTTTTCTCTCTGCACATTTTTTTTTTTTTTTACTCCATAGTGTCATTATCTATCAGAAGAAGGCTGAGCTGTTGCACAGTTGACAGCCACTGGGTCAGACCATGAAAAAGAAGAGTTATGTAGACATAATGCCAACCATATTATTATTTTTCTCCTATCTCTGTCCGACAGGAAAAACAGCTGAAGGGCATGAATTGTGTTAAGAATTCCCTTTCAACCTCTCAGCCATAGTGGGCCACGTTCCCTCTCTGGATCAGTCAGAGGCAGAATCAGAGAATCTTACTCACAATTGCACACGACACAGTCAGAGAACCAAGAAAAACATCCAAGACTCTACAGTAGAGTGAAGTTTGTCCTGTAAAACACTGGGCAAAGGCAAATAAACAGTCACTACGGCCCTGTTCCTTTACTCCAGACAGTTTGATTTGCTAATATTTTACATTCAGACATGTTTTGAAAGAGAAGGTTGCCCAACATCTCCATACCATCCTTCGCCCTCGACATGACCTTGTGTCTGTGATTATTAGAGTAAGCTCCGATCAAAAGGTTATGCTGCCGTTGCATCGCACTGTTAACCTCCCATCTGGCTGTCCAATCTAATCAAGGGGTATCAATTAGGGGCGCACAATCTGACAAAATAGATCATGTGATGATAGAGAGCCATCATCGTTGCGTATTATGCAAGACTGTGTATCTCGTGATGCATATCCCATGCTTTACAGCAAAATTTTTCTGCCATTTGAACAATGCTTTGTGTTCTCATGCACAGCACGGATGCAGTCTGCAAGAGCACAACACAGAACAACATGGAGAAACAATGAATATGTCACAGAGCGGGTCATTCCAAACAGGAGAAGGACTCAGATCAGTCAAGACAAAACACGGAGCTTTAACCTACATGTTGACTTCATGTGGTTCAGGAAAAGTCTTTTTTCCGTCCTTTTTTTTTGCAAATGATGCCACGGACTGGTGCCGAAAACAGACTCAAACACCACTTAGCTCTTCTACAACCAGTGCAAGAATCTTTTCAAAAGCCTTGAACACCAAATACTTTTGGTAAAGTACCATTATGCTGCTGACTCAACCACACACTCCTCACTCACTAAATACACGTACGGTTGCTCGTTACAACAAGGAAACATCTTTTGATCGAGAAAATGCTGCAGGTAAGACAAAAAACGACTGAAAAAGGTTGAAGAATCCTACACTCAGATGCTACAGGAGACATTTTCCCACAGCGAACAATCTTGAAGATGGAAGGAGAGACTGGCTGCTATTGCCACTTTCATTTCAAAGACAGGGCCCATGTTTACACAGTCAAGAATCAATGGCTCTGTGAGTTGATGCTAACACTTGACCAAGGCACAAAGTCAGAAGCACTTCACTCAAGTCAAGTTGCTTCATTTATAAACTATTTAATCATTGAATTTACAGAAAATGTGCTATATATTGATATGTATCATGACAGGTATCATTATCTGGATATGAGATTTTAGTCATACATAGCCCTAGTATCAGTTCAGCTACATGCTACATTTTGCACCTGCAAATTAAAACTGCCATTCATTTCTGAAAGTCAGTACCTTCATTAAAAACAACTGGACGAACGGAATATGGAAGGAACACTCAAAACTGAGCAGTGATCCTGATTGCGAGTGTGAATCCTGATTGAAACAGTGCAGGACCCTTGACCCATGACATCATATCTAAAAAAAAATCCCTCACTCCAAAATAAATGAGGACTCCTTGATGAAACAACTCATTCGGCTAAGAGGCCTCCCTCTCCACCCACGTTGCTCTCCCAAGCCAACCATCTGTAATTAAACTGACCAGCAAAGCAGAAGAATTTTTTTTATTTTTTTTTTATTTTTAAAAGCCTAATTTATGGAGAAACCACACCAACGTGATTTCAAAGTTAGCAAAACAAGCACCCAGTTGCAGGCTTCAGCCCAGTGGCTTACAGGCGTCTGTGTGGCAATACCATATGGTGTTTCCTAATGAGGAGGTTCTGGGTGCTGGTATCAGTATTCTCCTCTCACTTCCCCTCCCCACAGGAAGACCCCCACCCCACCTCCTCCCAGCTCATAAGGAATTCGCTGCACATTGTTGGCCCACTTTGTAAAAGAAAGTATCCTTGAATCATTGAAGCTGTGGGTTTCTGTTTCAGTCAATCCTCTGTGCACTGTGGGAAGCTTATTAGCCAAGCTGAGGCATTACAGGAGGATTTAAGTAAGAGAGAAGCGATTGTCCAAAGCCGTCTACTTGGTTTTTTATTTTTTTTCTTAACCCCCAAATGTAACTCAGGTGCATATCCAGGTTAGAAGAGCTTGTAAGAGACTGTGCACCGTCTAACATTTTGTTGTAGGATTATTCAAACATAATTCAAAAGTTGCTAGAAATGTACACAATGGTGCTTCTGATGTTTGAAATGATCGATTTCCAAAATGTGATTGATTTGAGGCCACATTTTAAGGAGGTGTAATAATCTTCTGTCTGAAAATGGAAAATCAATATTGTATCAAAATTGAAATTCAAATATCTTCTTTCCATGTGCTTCACGTCTGCTAGGGTATTTCTATTATGGATAGGGTCAGTCTTTGAACAATGGGAACTGAAAGGTTAACACACACACACACACACACACGGATATTCACACACATACGTATATAGTTAGTCAGTTTTGCTGTATATCTTTGGACCAAGGGTATTTTCTGTCAGTATAATGAGAAAAACTGTATCACTGCGTGGCGAATGAATGATACCAATACCAATTAACAGGCCCAAATGAGCAATTACATTTATCGCCAGTCCTCATCAGGAATACAGCCATGTTAGTAAAAAATGAAAGCAGCCTCTTGCAAAGTAGAATAAAGAGTAAAAAGTCTGTACAGGGAGGATGGGGGTTGAACGAGCTCAGTACTTTCAAGAGACTGCAGTTCACGTCGAGTGAGAAACGGAAAGTCAAATATAGTTCTTCTAATTTTCTAACTTAGTGAAGTTATGCCACATATACATAACCTAAGTTAGAAAGCAATGTAGAGATTTTGAGCCAAACTACAGTGTTTGCCTTAAACCCAAAGAGAACGACCTATACATGGTCATGTTTTGGGAATGACGATATCTATGTATATAGGAGACACTGGGAATCAACCCTTTCAGTCATTAGCTGGGAGGATGTGTTGACATTTAAGAAAAGTAAATGGTTATCGTAAATATTTGAAACCCTAACGAATATTTGTGTTACTCTGGATACACTTATTTTAAAATTGCTCTTATTAAGGTTGAAAACAATGATACAGTTCTCTCATTATTGGATGGGACTTGTTTCAACACAGTGAAAAAAGAGATGTCATTAATAATAAGGACGAGCTGAATAATTGACAGCTGTCATTTCGTATTTAAGTGAGATGACTCTGCTAAATTCAGTCCCAAATACAGTAGTTCCTCCAGTCTCCTGGCTGTTCTTATTAGCAAGGTGAACCTAAAGCAGTTTGTCTCACCTTTTGAAAAGGGCAGGTGGGAAACATTTCTATCCAACCCCCCCACACTCCACCCCTCCTACCCCTCATAAATAACCCAGGTGAATAAATTACCCTGTTCATTTGACGTTTAACCACATAATTACGTGGTGCGTTGCGGAGCTGAGAGCTCGGTGGCAGGGCCGCTCTCTCTTCTTGGCTTGCCAGTGGGCTGCTAACCCAGCCATGACATTGGACGCTCCTCATCCGTCTTAATGAGGCTGGCGTCACCACTGGACTTAACAATGAGACCCACTCACACACGCAGAGGCCTGAGTGGCACACCCGTATTTACACAAGTATTGTTGACTTAAATCCAGAAACACACATTAAAACACACACGTGTGCTGGTTTCACTTCTGCCGTTGTCATTACATACACTGAGGGATAATGTCTGGTCGACACACATTCTGTGCGCAGTGTTTTCCTAAGGATTACTCAGTCGAAGAAAGAACATTGCATTGGTAAAACCTATGTGAACATCCTGCTGGTTAGCTCTGATACAGGGCACTATGGCAGTCTTATAACATCAGTACGATAAGCCAAGTCATTGAAAAACAAATCCGGTTCAGTACCAACTTTCTCATCGACGATGCAGCCATGTCTTCAGTTTCACACTAAGTTTAGCCCGTTTTGTTTTAGTCTTGTCAACACACATCCATGACAACACTGTTTCAATCAAAAAGAGCGATAATCATTGGAATGTGTTATGGTCTGTGGAATGGGTTTTGGCCAACACCACAGACCTCTGTCATAATCATAAAAAGTCAAATTGCACCTATTAAAATACTTTGGCAAACCACCTTTATAGCTCATGTCTTATCTAACTCGAGGCCTTAACTTAACTGTAAGTGATAAGAGAAATGGCTTTTTAATTGTCCTCAAGTTTAAATTGTAAATATATATTACCACACACTAATAACTTTTTAGTATGAAATTATCTGTTTGGTTAGAAACAGTGTCAGGGGAAAGAGAGAGGGAATTTTGTACCTAAAAAGACTATCATTGGAAGATATTCATTTTGATCAACTCATACAACTGAAGCCGCACATTATCTACACATAAACCTTGGAATACACTTTTTTCAATGAAAGAGTAGAAATAGTAGAGTAGCTCCCACCACTTAGGCATCTGGGAACTCAATTATTGACAGACCCCAAATATAAACTGTATTCCTTTCAATTTATAACCTCCATTGCACTTGATGAGGAAGAAGCAGGAAGGCGCTGAACATGTGTACGTGGGTTCAGCAAATATTTAGTCTGGTCTCAAAACAATACGTCTATGAAGAAAAAAAAAGAAAGAAAAATGAATCAGTAAGTCTCTCAAAATGATTGTCACAATTAACTCTTGTCCTCTTCACAGTGAACTCAAGCATCTTAGCGCATGCTACATGTTTTCACCCATGCACGCACATACACACAGGCGCACACACGCGTGCGCGCGCACACACAGAGGGCTCGTGGTCGTGTATGTTACATGTCCTTGGAGCAAATTGCTTTCAACTGCAGCAGGTTGACATTGTTCGGCACCAAATGTGAACAAATTAAATGAGGCAATTAAAGAGTGAATAAGCCAGCGTTGATAATTGCGACCTGATATGCCAGCAGCAATCATAATGAAGCTGCCATTCTGCTCTGCTGGCTTAGTAATGCTCCACAAGCAACCGCGCGATAACGCATGCGTGTGTACGTGTGTGTGTGTGTGTGTGCGCGTGTGTGTGTACGGTAACATGCACCACTTAGCTGCAACTTTGCATCCATTCTCTACAAACGCTTATCCTAACCTTCAGGGTGGAGTTTCAATATGTGCCTGTCAGGATCAGTGTCTTGGTGGTGTATGTCTACTGAGAATGAAACACGGAGACAAGTGTGTGCGTTAGAGACAAAGAGACTGAAATCATGAACAGAACAGAGAATCTGAATTACAGAAGAGGATGGGATAATCTGAATAAGTGATACACACAAGCAGACACACAAAGGCAGGAAAAAAAAAACAGAGAGAGAGAGAGAGAGAGAGAGAGAGAGAGAGAGAGAGAGAGAGCAGGCGAGAGGCAGTCTGGCAGAAAATTGAGACGGTCGGCCATTTTCGACTCTCCCTCATCCCTCTGGGTTTATGGCCCGTGAAGCCTCTTGTCATTGGGACTAGCCAGAGAGCCAAGTTAACAGGGCCTGTCCTCGCCCCACCAGCACCAGAGATATTCCTCTTTATCATTAACTCACCTTAGAGACATGCAAGTACACAGCTGAGGTACAAAACAATTCCAGAACAAAACTACAGTTAAAACAACAAGCATAAAAACTAAAAAAAAAAAAAAGGGGGCTAACCTGCCTGGCCTGTTTGTTTCATCTGCTTATGTAAGAAGAAGTATGTTATGCAGATCATGCAGTGAGCCGTGTAGAGGTGTTGTCAAGGTTACGATGTGTGTTGAAGGTGCAGCAGGTGATTCTGGAGACAGATAGTTGAGTCTCATTCCCAGGGCATCAAATGCAGATGGTTTGGTTTACGTAAAACTCAAAAATCTATTATGTACCTTCAATCCTCAGCAAACAAACATGTGTAGGAGTCCCATTATTAGTGCTATACTCAAAACTTGCATAAAGTAGAGTTTCCAATCCATCACAGGACTAAAAATGCATTACAGAATTAAAGAAGTCTTTAAAAAAGACAGCATGCAGTCAAGAAATCTCTGGTTGTCACTGAACATGATTGAGAACAATGTTCTACTTTAAATATGCCTTAAAAAAAAAAAGTAGTATAAAAGCGTTGTTGTGGTTCCATAGGAAAACTTCAAGTAATCTGTAAAAAATGCCTCCAGTGATGTCACTTAGTGGCTAAGTTGCCTTGTGGGTAAGGTAGGCACCAGGTTTGGAAAAGGAAGAACACTCTGTGGAATTAAAAGCGATGAAATCCTCATGCGGCTGTTGATTTTGATTTTGATTATTTGTTTGAAATTGTCCATAACGAATCCATCGCTGGTAAAGGTGTGTGTGTAGACCCGTGAACTGCTTTTCAAGACCTGATGCCCACATTACCCACGATGCAATTTAGCTGCTGACTGACATCACTGGAGGCAATCCATCAGATCACATGCAACTTCTTCTGCGGCCACAAAAGGTTTCATACTACTATTTCCATACAGTATATGCAGTATACTACAAGACCTGTAAACACACTTTAATGGGCAACATTGGTGGAGTCAACCTTGAACTATCCATTGAGTCACCACAATAATGGGATGCATAGACAAGTTGGCTCATTGACGAAACACACAAGTGTATGGTGAGTTTTTTCACAAGACTCCTTCAAAATACAGCTAGGTTCAGGGGGGACACTGCTGCAAATCTACCTTGAAATAAAGATACAATTGCATATAAAGGAGAACCACAATCTCCTCTTCCTTTACTTTTCCGTGAAGTAAATCAATAAAGATCTTAAGGATGCTGTTTTTTTTGTGGCACTCCTAATGACGAGATGATAACAGAGGAAGAAAAATAAACACGGTCAAGGCGAGGATGGCTGCTGTGTTCAGACCATGCCACAACAAGGCTGTGACAGAAAAAAAAAAAGGAAGCCTTCGAAACAAAAGCTTTCAGTAGATTCACAACAAACTTTGATACAGGCCGGGCAGAATTAATATTCACTCTGCAAACTGATTACATTCGACCTTGCAAACATTCATTCATAAAACATGCGGATAAAAGTTGTTTTAGAGCGTGTTTCTGTCGTGGCTCAAAACAATGAAATGTTGCAATAAGATGAATCTCAGCGAGAGCGTGTCGATCCAGTGCCTCACCTCAGTTATTACCTCACCTCATGCAGACTTGAGGACATTGAACCACATTCAGTATCTCATTATTGTACCAGCCTCACAGTTTGCCACTTCTCAGTTTGCTCTGAAGTGAAGTAAGACTCTCCTCTACGTTTGCGTTTGTAGGATTGGAGCTGTTCAAGTGCCATATTTGAGATGTGTTGAAGGCAGTCTGGAATTTCAAGCAAAATCTAAACTAAAAAAAAAAATAAAAAAAACTCCCAGTCACATCATGCCTGCTGCTGCCTCCATCATCCTTGCCGCACCGCAGCAGTAAACAACCTGGCCTTGAAACTCCCTGTTTTCAAACCCTACCACTTTCACACACTCTCAATCTCCCCTCCTGTCACAGGGGATTCGGGCAGCCAGTGCTGGCCAACCGCCATGCAGTCCCACTCTGTTTATCTGTTTGTAATCGCTGCCTTTCCTCTGCAGGGACAAATGGAATCCAATCAGTCTGGCTAAGGAATGACAGGGTCACAGGCTTGACTCACTGGTCGGCAATCTATTTGTCAATGGTGTCAAATGGAGGGGTGGTCGAACGTGTTGCTGGGCCAACAGATCAGTCTGGCGTATCACTGATGGTAGACAGAGCGAGTGGGAGGGAGAGACAGAGAGACGGATATAAGTGAAGGAGAAAGGAAGTATACAGTGGAACATTGAGCATTGGGCTGTCAAGATGGGTGTTTGCACGTAACAGGTAGTTTGCAAAACAAAAAAAAAAGAAAATGCAATTTCAGGCGCATTTCCATCAACTGACTTCCCTCAGAAGGAGGCAGTGTAGGCTAACATTATGCATGGCTTTAATAAGCACGGTTGAAGACATGAAGGCCGTGAACCAGAAACAAAAAAAGTTCTTTGCCCATAAACCTCAAAGGAGAAGCTATTTCGACAACGAAATATGGGCAATCGACAACGAAATATGGGATTTAATCATGCAATGGGAATCCTGTGAGAATATTCTGGAAAACGCTGACAGCGGATACAGATTCTTCGTCTCTTGGACCGGAAAACAGCTGATCAGTCACCTTAAAAAGGTAACTCCAGCAATTTTACACATTTGAGTGTGTTGACAGGTCTTGGGGCGGACTACTGCATATATATAATCATAGAGTACAGCCTTTTGTGTCTCTAGATCAAATTGCATTTCATCTGATAACTTGTCTCCAGTGATGTCACTTGACGGCATTGTGGGTAATGTAGGCACCAGGTTTTCAAAAGAAGGAAAAGTGTGGAATAAAAACGACAGTATCTCTGGTTCTGCTGTATTAATACTGATCCCTGGTTTGTTAAACTGCCCATAATGAGTCCAACAGTGTCTACATTACCCGCAATGCAATTTTAGCCATCGTGTGACATCACTGGAGGCAAGTTATCAGATTACATGCACTTTTTTCTGGAACCACAAAAGGCTTTACACAACTTTGTCACATGTGCAGAAGTACTCCCCAAGACCCGTAAAAGAGACTTTAATGGGTAAAGTTGCTGGAGTTATCCTTCAAGTTTGTGTTTGCTGCATGGACAAAGGCATTTTATTCTTCCAAAATGTGTATTAACTCATTATTTAAAAAAACAAAAATAAGTTGATGGAAAGATAGATATGCTACATGTACTCAGTATTGTAGCATTTTGACTCAAGAAAAAGACATACACAAACACACACACACAGAACATACAATCAAATACAGACAAAAATATCCAAAGAAAACTGAGTCACGGTCTGCTGTCTCTCATATATGTAGTTGGCTTTCTAGAAAAGTATGTCTATGTCTGTGTGTGTGCGTGTGATGTGAGTGAGAAAGGGGGTTCTCATCATCATAAAGGAGAACTGTGGGTAAAAGCCCCACTGGAGCCCCATCTCAATGTGACCTCCATTAACAACACCCGGGGTATCTAAGTGTGAAATGAGCAGTGTGTGTGTGTGTGTGTGCGTGTGTGTGTGTGTGTGTGTGTGTGCGCGCGCGTGCGTGTGTGCGTGCGTGCCTNNNNGCGTGCTTGAGAGAGAGAGAGAGAGAGAGAGAGAGAGAGAGAGAGTTCATGTGTATGGATGGATCTGGCTGGATATTGATACAGAGATATGTCTAGGTATGTCTCCTCTCTCCATTCAGATTTAAAACACAGATGAGATGATATGATATGATATGGAAGATATAAAAGAGATGATTAGTGGCGACTGTCTTGCTCAGTGTTTCCAATAATTAAGGTGGGCTTCATGCCTGCAGTTCACTTCCAGTTAAGAATATGGAAGTGCATGAAAATCATTCCCCGTAAAATGATCTGTATGAGTACTAGAGATGCTGCCCTTTGTTGTCGTTAGTCTTGTTTGTTTCAGAAAGAAAAGGAAAGTACGATTGAGTATCGGTCGACATCTGAGTTACCTTTGTCATGATTTT
Organism: Diplodus sargus; assembly: GCA_903131615.1. Taxonomy (NCBI): domain Eukaryota; kingdom Metazoa; phylum Chordata; class Actinopteri; order Spariformes; family Sparidae; genus Diplodus; species Diplodus sargus. The sequence goes on from CAEMYA010000051.1 coordinate 5,299,733, forward strand.
CTTTTGAGTTATGACTTTGAATAAAATCACAGCGAGCCAGCAAACCTCCAGCAACACTTTTTTTAATAATTCAAAACTCAATGGAAATGGAAAAGCTCTTCTCTTCAGTAAAATAGATCTTGACATGTGAAAAATTACCCATGTGTATTGTGAGAATCCAACCATCCTGCGGATAAAACAAAAAAACCTTATACATTTTGACCTTTTCATTCTGTAGCTCACAGAGAGAAAAAGTTTTCTTTTAACCTTGAGTTAAAAGTCCTGATATATTGAAAACGTAACACTTTCTTAAGCACTGAAGCAGCACTGACACCTCCTACAGAGACTCAGAAGCATGTTTTGGCATCTCCAAGATTGTGATTTGTCATATTTGGCAAACAATGATCATGACTTTCACTGGATTAAACCATGTATGTCTCCATTCGTCAGTCTCATCTCCCTGTGTGTCTGCCCACATGTGCATATGTACTGTATGTGGGTGCATGAGCCTACAGTGTTTGACAGTGACAAGGCAGCAAAGGTTGAGAGGTTTATCTGCGTAGCGCCAGTAATCCCTTACACATTGGCAGCATTACAGGCAGTTAGCATCAATAATTAGCTCACTATAGGCAGTCGATACGCTCCCTTGGGATTTAGGAGACCATAACCAAATGCCTTGTGACTGCCTTCCCTGGCTGACAGACCTCAAACAGGCAAATAAATCATCCCACGGGCTGGATGTGAGCGTGATATGACCGTGCACACTCTGGCTACACATGAGCGCAAATCAGCTCACACGTGCAGGTGAACAGGTCACATCCACAATCATAATCAAGACTATTGTTGGAGTCTCAGTAAAACGTGCAGTGTGGTGAAAGAGGGAACAGTTAGTAGTTGGTGAGGTTGTTCTTCCAGGACCAGGTTCCAGTATTCTGGTTGCATTCATGGAAAAGACACCTTTAGCTGCAACTCTACAAAAGAGTCGCATTGGTGTCCATGATTATTAAGACTTGATTATTTAAGTGCACCTGTATAGTCTAATGCAATTCAACACAGTTGCCTTCCAAATAACTTTGTGAAGTAAATGTTTAGATTTTGTTGATGATGTACTTAAAATATTTAGATTAAACTACAACCATATGAAAGGAATGTCTTGAAACACTAAGTGGAGAAACAAATAACGCTGATAATAATACCAATCGTACTATCATCGCAAAAAGAGAAAATCTTGAGTGAGAATGTGTATGTGAGGAGCCATCATTGACGGGTAGACTTTCAAAAAGAAGAGCAGGACGGATTAAATGATTCAGTGCCACAGTCTGAAGAGTGGAGGCGAGAACCCATGCAAGTGAGACAGGAGGCAAATGTCAATAAAGAGAAAAGTCTTGGACGAAGTCAAATTTGGAAGTGTAACTTTTTCTTTCTGACAGCTGCTTCATCCATTTTTAGTGGCAAAGTGAGTGGAGCAGAGGGCTCGAGCAACTGATTGAGATCTGCCTCTTTGGGTTAGATTGCCAGGTACCAAGACACATGCAACCTAAAAAAGTTGATTCAATATGAAATTATGAAATTGATGGGAAAATATACCAATCAGGATCACAGCAGGAGAAAGGCTTAAAATTGGGATAGGTCATCTTTGCACACAGCTTATTACAAGTCATATTAACATGATCGATAGTGACTTCTAGTGGCCATTGTAATTATGACATGAGCAAAGGAGGAAGTCAGGTGATGTATTTTAAACAGCAACAAAGACAGCCTATGGAGAAGGTTGGGGTGGATAGATGGGTCAAACACACCCATACATTAACCTAGGAGACTGTTGTCTTGAAACCAAAAATCTAACTTACATACCATGTTTTACTTACGTCCCGTCCATAACTAATGTATTTAAAGTATTTAAAGTATTTAAAGTATTTAAACCCAAACCACAATCTTTTCCTGAACCAAACCGGTTTTATAATTGTGCCAAAACCCGACCAGCGTTGACCATGTGACGGATAGGTCCAATGCAACAAAGGTCCAGTACGCCTGCTGCCACTACTCTCCAACAGTCAGATATGGTAGGCCATGTGGGTTTGGGAACAGACATGAATCTCGTTTCGGGAGTCAATGGCAATTTTGGCAATCTTTCTTGAGCACATGCTATTCCTTAAACATGTACTGCATGATAACATTTTTCCCATCCCATCAAACTCTGACGTATATTACATTTTGTTTAGAACCAGTTGACGTGAACTTTAACTGGGCAGGATAAAAATGATCTAAGAGTAGCTGGTAGTTCTGTTATTCTTTTCAGGGCATCATCCTGTCATGGTTATTTGCAAATGAATAGAGTTATTCAGAGTGATCACTTTAAACCCTACATTTGTAGCCTGATTGGGGGTTTGCTTTTCCAGTACGACAGCATGTGCATTCGCAGAGCATGAGGGGGTCACTGAGTGTTTTGATGAAAATGCTGTGAATCATGCGCTATGGCCTCACCAGATCTCAACCTGACTGGACAAATTGGGCAAATCTTTTTTTGGGAAAAACAGAATTGGAGAAGTTGTTTTGGGGGTTCTGGTGGCTCGACAACCTTGATGGAAAGAGTACTGAAATTCTTTACGAGTACAGTTATATAATCTCATACCTAAGGGGTTTCTGTTCCTCTGTAATCTTCAGTCTAAATTAATCTCAACTCCTGTGCTGTTCTGCTCTGTGGTCATGGTGTCCAAGCTCCAAACCCGTGCCGGCTGCAGAGTTTTGTTCCTTTTAAAAAATACCTTTTTACTCATGTGCTCAGGGTTGAAAATTTGTATTCACAGTTGGCTGGGGTTTAACTCCATGGTAAAATTCTCCAATATGTACTGGATTTACCAGCCAAAGCTGCATTAGGCACAGCAACTCAGGTTTAAGATTAATCAATTCATCTCTCAATCTCTTTTAGGGTGTCTCAACCAACAGCCCAGGGCGAACATACATTAAGAAAAAAAATGTACCCTAATGAATTCACCCCTGACACACTGCCGGTTTAGAGAGAAATATCAATGTTGTAGGCTGCACCTCAATAAACGGCTCTCACTCTCTGAAAGCAAATTTCACTGGGCAGTGGATCGTAAACAATTATTCCAGTCTTATGGGGTGCATGGCACAGAATCGCAGACATTTGCGTTGATGTGGAGGTTGTTGTGTAGGAATAAGAGGCGGTGTCATTTTTACAGCGATAAGGGGGCGAAGAACAAGATAACCCTGACTGACTGAGCAGCGTCGAGCAGCGCCAGGTGTTATCACCGTCTTTCAGAGGGGCAGGGAGGGAGGGAGATAGAGAAAGGGAGAGAAAGAAGGAGGTGGGGAACATGTGAGGGAGAGCAGGAGAGAGGCGAAGGGGAACAAGACCGGAGGTATTACAGGAGAGAGGGAGGGGAGAGAGAGACACAAAGAGGAAGCGAGAGGAAAGAGGAATGGGGGGAGGAAGCTGAAGGAAGAAGGTTATGGTACGAGACGGAGACAGAAAAGGTAAGCTAAAAACATATAATGCAGAGGTGGAGGACGATGATGGTATCCATGGCAGAAGGTGATCCTCGCTCTGGAAACACTTATCACTGTACAATTACGCAGGCCGAGAACACTGAGAAGCTGTAGCTCCATACTTCCAAGCTCCTGGAGGTGGACACACACCATGTCATTACATTTTCGAAGAGGACAATCTTAAAGCCATGTCTACCGGCTTCACCATGTCATTACAACCGCTTCTTTTGTGTTTGGGGTCACAAGCATGCAGCCACTGCACCCCACAGTACAGTACATCTATCAACAACAACAATGATAGTTGGAAAATGATTCAATTATTTCAGGCTCTGGCTGACAATATTAATCAGTCTTTGGTATTCAACAACTTGGTTAATAGAACAAGATCAATATCTAATTAAGATTTCAATAAAATGGTAAGTCAACTGTTGGTGTTATTCAGTTCATGGCTGACAGGTGTTCTTTGTGATGACTTTACTATATTGTACAATTCAAATTTAGTAGATGTGATGGAACATTTCAGACAATGCTATGAGACAGACACATTTACAGAAGGTGGCTCATTCAGATAAACTGTTGATGCAAGATTAACACTGAACAGAGATCAACTCCGCATCACATGATTTACATCTACTGGCACTGTTCAGTGCAGGAAGTAGGGTACCATTCATGTAGCTAGGTGGAAAGTACTGTAAGTACCACGTCTGACTTTCTTGCAAAGGCGTAGAGCTCACATCCAGTCACACCAATCAATTAACATTCGCAAATCAGATAACCATGTACACAAGTTTTCGTTAACTTTGTGATTTGGGTTTGGCAACTCAAACAACTGGTCATAGTCCACAGCCACCTAAATATCCTTTTAATCAAGATCCATGATTTCCATTTGAGTGATTTGAGATCCATTTCCCTGAGAGGCTGATGAAAATGTTACGAAACACGATGTTATAAAAAACGCGAAAGAAGAAAGAAAGATAATGATGGATCCGTGCCTTTATCCAGATGTGCACCAAAAGACACCCATCCTCATTTCAGGTTTTGTAGAAATCAGTTGAGTTGCTTTAGTGTAATCCTGCTGACAAACCAGCCAGGCATGGGTGAAAACATAAACCCCAAATGCATGTAAATCACTGTATATAGGGTTGTAGAGGTACATTTAATTCTGTCTTTCACTAAATTGAATTATCTGTAAACATCTTATATATATCTGCGGCATGAAGGCACTTAAATGAGCTACAGTTTGTATTACGACTGAATTTCTGCTCTTTTTTTCTGCTTGCATTCATATTCATCAAAAGGAGAGCACTGGTTATGTGCTTTGACTTCAGCTTTTTGACCTTGTGAGACTCTTTTCTTTTTATCCATATTCTGATCTTAGCATTAAAACCCAATGATGATGGTACTGAAGGGAAGACATGAGCCTTGAAATCCACTCGAATCATTCTGGGAAGAGTACAAACCAGAGGTCACATCTCCCATTAGAAGCTTTTGAGTATCATGCAATCACACTATATTGTTGCTTTGATCGAATCAGCGCGATGCTTTGTGCCTGAAAATAAATGACTCCCAGCGGAAAGAATACAGGCTTGCAAATGCTTTGATCAACACATACGAGTACAAATGAATATCGATATACCAATAAATCAAGTGGAGATGGAGTCCTTTTTAACTTCAGAGCCAAAGGAGACAAGTCAGAAACCTTATAATTTGTGTTAAAATGTGATTACGAAAAATGTCCATTTAGTATTGACAGAAGACCTCAGGTCAAATATCTACACTGCATTTCAAAGTCTGTCTTTAAACAGAGATAACTCGTGCACATGTAAGGAATCAAAATGAGGTCACTTGTGCTAATTCATTAATTATTCAAAGGAATCTTTAGCTTTGAATTAGAATCGAGGTTTGCATCTTCATTAGAGGACCAGGAGGCTTCGACAGGCCACGCAAAATTCTCTACAGTTGGAGTACCTGAAAAACAAAACTGGCAAGAAACATTAAGAGGAAAAAGACAGCCTCTTCCAAATACACACACATCAGAAACACACTGTCTCTCCAAACAGCTGATATGGCAAAATGTGACAGGCCGCAAAGAGATGACATGAATAGCAATAAGGTCTTCACAAGGCGAAAGACAAAGACCTGACAAAAGGTATTTTGGAAATATCTCAGGAGCTGTTTTCTCCCCCCCCAATAAAGACATGAATAAAAGATGCCTTTGAGGACTGAGATTTCAAAGTTGCCAAAGTAAAGTGAGAGATATGTTGTCTCGGTCTTGCTCTGAGGTTCCCGGAGAAGCCACAATCAGCCACACCACACACATATTGTTTTTCTAGGCCCCAAGGCACACGATCCGAAGGTGTGGTATTAATACAAGTCGAGCTCTGTCAGTCTATCTATCACCTTCTTCGACACCATCGATTACTAGTGTGAGTGTGAAAAATAAAACATGTGGGACCCTGTCAGCATCATCTTTTGCCACTCTTTCGATATTGGCAGTATATTTAAATATTTTCGAATGACTAGTTGTAAACAAGAATAATAATATTAACTGTTAGTTTACCCTCAGCTAAATATGGATGTACATTAAATTACAGTATGGTTCTGCCAACACCCACTCTGTCCAAAAAAGGCTGTATTTTAATTATATGTACTTTTTTTTTTTTTATTCTATTACATAGGTTCAATCTTAAGGGTCACATTTAATAATTTAATATAGTAAGTAGGGCTTTATATAAGCTCCTGTTTGAAAAACGGCTCATTTAATGCAATAAAATCAACAATATAAGGCCTGTGTGAAGCTCCCTGTATAATGTTCACTTTGTGATTTCAGTGTGTCAGAGTGTTTTACAATTAGATCATCTGATGGAGACATTATACTGAGCGTTACTACCAGGATACTGTTATTTTAAATCAGAGACTGTTCTTCATTTTACATGTTCAGAGTTCTTCGCACTACATTCAGCTCATTTTGCACATCCGGTGAGTCTACTTTATTTTCCCTTGCGAGAGAGTCACAGCCGTCATACTGACTAATCAATGCAGGAGCTGTCATGTCTCCAGGAGGAATTGACTAGCCTGGTTTCTTCAATATGACCACACCACGGTGAACTGATGATATCATTAACTTTCCCTCAAAACATGTCTTACTCCTGGAGCAAAGACATCGATCCTGGCGTCAAAACCATTGGCAGTCATCATCTGTTTGCTGAGCTGAAGATGCTCTAAATATGTGTGAACTGAAACATACTGAGTACAAAACATGTAGAATACAAGGTGTGAAATTGTACCCTAACAAGGCCACAAGGTAGCAACAAAAAAACACTATCAGGTCCATGTTAAAATAAAAATTGTCTGACATTGTGACAATTCCACCACATCCACTAATTGTACACTATATTACAGTCATTACAAAGAACACCTGTCAGCCATCGACTGAAATAGCACCTGAAGTTAACTTACCAATTTTATTGAACTCATTTAAATACTGAGTTCTATTAACTCAGCTGGTAAATTCTCATACTGGTTGATACAAATGACTTATGTGTACATTTCCTAATTCTATTTTTTACACTCCCCAAGCAACAATTTTCCTGTTTGCAAAGTTAGCAAATGAATCGTAAAAAAGCAGTGCTTACAACTGCTGCTCTCATTGTTAAATTTGAGCTGCTGTATGTTTGATGTGCGAAATCAATTCAGCAGAACAGCATCAATGTTTTTACGGTTAATTACAAATAAACAAAGGCAACGCGCATAGCCGCAGATGGTAAAAATCAAAAATGGCTATTTTCACATGTAACCACTGCATAAATATGGCTTAATGACATTTCAGTGGGTTGCAATGTTTTTGTGTTTTAGCATTACTACTACGCTGCCTAGTTACACCCTCAGCATAAAAGTGATTGTTATTTGTAGTCAGTGTTCACATTCATAAGGTCTGGGATTAGATGGCACATCTCAATCTTTACCTTCATCTTTGCCAAGCTAAACAATGCACATCTGTGTACACATCTGACGACATGAGACTATAAAATGGCCAACAGTGCCTCACATTTCTTTATGCACACCTTGTAGCTACCTGTGGCCTGAGGGACCTGTTCAATATAACCATATTTACACTAGTGGCCACTTTGTAGGCCCACTGAGCAGTCAGGGGTTTGTTGCCTTACTCAAGGACATCACAGCATAAGTTGCTGAGGGAAGCAACTTCAGCATTTACCTGATAGAGAGTAAATATTCTGTATTGTCAAACTGAATAAATACAAAGATCTTCAAAATCTACATTATGTTTTACTTTGTCCTGGTCATTGTGAGCCTCCCTCTGTCCTGTTCTGCGGAGTATTGTGTTTTTGGCTCAGGATGTTTATAGTACATGAGAACTGTACTGGAGCCTGGCACATGGCAATGTTTTGGCAAGGTCAACCCACCTCACACAGAGCAGAACAGGTGAACGTGAATTCCCCAGCTGTACGTTCCAGACAGCCAGCAAGCAGGCGACAAGCAGGTCGTACTCTTGGGGGAATGGATGGGCTGAAGGGGTGTGTGGAGAGGGGTTTGTCTGCCTACTGTTGCCCCTCTCAGTCCCCGCAGGTCTCTGTCGTTACAAAGGATTGCACCAAACTCTCCCTCAGAGGTTCGCTGAATAACCCCAAGGTGCGACTGTGGATGCAATGACCTTATCTCCTCAGGCTGTTGTGATGTTTTGAAACAGCAGAGATACATTTGACCAATACAGGAATCCACAAGGCACACATCTATCATATCGCAATTCACTTTTATCAAAGTGTCTGTCTAACCCCTCGACATAAAACAAATAGGGGGCAGCCTATCACTACAACAACTGCAAACTGCTGCTAATGGTAGCTGGAGTTAGCCAGTTAGCTCAGTTAGCAGTGTAGCTAGTGGGCCAGGCTGGGAGGTCGGAGTGTTTCTCTTGCTGTTAGCACAGGAGCTCTGGTGGGAGATTGGTCAGGATTAGCTGGTTAGCATGTTTGCAACACAATACAGACATCGTGTCAAAACTGACATTCTGTCAATTCATCACTTTATTTGATCATTTTAGTTATTTTTAAAATGTTTTTCCACTAAAATTTTACATATTGCATATTTAAATGTATTCATTCAATAATCATTTAAATAAATTATTCAAATTTGAAGCATGATGGGAAAAAAACTTTAAACACCACATTGTGGAAAATGTGAAACATACAATTAGCCTATGAAATTGTCTTTTAAAATAGCAAATGTCACTGGCAGGAAATTTGCAGAAATTCTGCATCACTTGCGTTATATGTCTACAAATTCAAACACCCGAGTGTGACAGTACTTTTCCATTGTGGTGCTGGAGGTGCAGACTTTAGGACGCTCCCCCAAAATCTATCTTACAGGCTTACTGAACATGCAAAGTTAAAGAAAAGTGAACAGGAGAAAGTGGCTTGTCTAATAATGGTGTACATTTTTAGTGATTCTGTGGCAGCTCAATGACAAAAGGACTCAGAGAGCCCTAGGTTGGGGTTAGCTCATCCTTGTCACACCACCCACAACTGCCACTGCGTCTCCCTCCCTCCGAAATGAAGAAAACGGACACTGTTACTCATTAGCAGGTCTCCCTAATGAGTGTCAATAATCCACAATCATTATAAAGAGTAACTCCAGCGGAAAGGTTAGCTATTCATTATTTCTGGGGAAAGGTGTGGCATTTAGTGAAACCCTAAAGCTGCATCAATCACGAAGCAGCAGCAGTTAAGTTCCAACTCCACAGAGAACAGCAAAGGTTAAAAATCCTGGTAAACAACACAAAGGACATACACTTGTGGTCTCAGCTTGTGTAGCTGTCAGGGTGTGTTCTGTGACTGTAACTACAGTGTCCTTTGCAGATTAGCATATTTCTTCCAACAGTTGGTGAACGGCTGCTTAAATCCCCATGAGACAGATAGAAAATCCAATCAGTCTCCATTTGTCGAACTCTCTTATTATTGTTATTGTAGATCATGTCAGGAAGCATATGCTGTGAAAGCACAAGTGCAAATAAAAAAGGAGCAGACAACACTCTCTGGAGCTTCTGCAGCAAACTAGATTTCCTTTATGGTTCAACAGTTGTCATAAACCATCATCTCGTACGTAGGGGACTCCCAGGGTTTGCTGCCTTTACAAGGACACAGGAGCAAAGACTGATACAGGCATTGCAGTGGAAGAAAATTTAAAATCAGTAATTATATAAAGGAAGATCTAAGACATAAGGCCTATTTTTATTTGTTAGAAATTAGATTAAATATCTGCATCAGAACCTGCATTATCTAACAAGTTTCCCTTTAATTAGCTGCAGACTGTGTCAAAATCTATATAGATAAAAACATTTTATGAGGGAACATAGAAGGTGACAACAAATGATAGGTTGCATAAAAAAAAAAGAAGAAAAAAATAGCTAATCGGAGGCATAATCTGCTTGATGTCACACGAGATTGCATTATTCTGAATGATGATTCTCCAAAATACTGATTATTTGCAACCTGTCCTTCACATCTTAAATGAGACTTATTATGCACATTTCTGGGGTTCCAGGTTGGGTTACTACTAGGACCAGTATGCTCTGGTTGGTCAGCTCAAACATGCCTGACCCGGCACCGCTTACAGCAACAGAGCAGCTGTGCTAAATCAATTCTTGAGCGCCAAACTAGCTACTAGGCGTAAATTATGCAAATGTATGACATGGTGACGTAGTTTAATGACACAAAGACACAGCATTAAAGCCGGGACTATTGGCAAGGCATTCAAGAGTATTGTTTTCGGTGGGAGAGAAGAGTTCACAAGAGCTTGGTGAAATTTGAATATCTTTTACATGAATCTATACAAAAGACTGAAGCAAAGGGGGAAAAAAGCATAACCAGTCTCCATTAAATGTACATTTTGGGTAAAGTACTATTTTAAAATGATGAACTCTGATTTAGCGAATATTAACAAAATTGTGATCCATTTATTGCCAAAACAACGTATTTAAAAATGCTGCCTTTACAGATGTAGGGAAGGTACGTGCATCATCTTATAACAGCTTACAAGCATTGAGCACAGCAACTGTTGAAACGAACACAATAGCACAGACATAGCCAGGGATTGATTTTTCTACTGTATGAAAACATTCCCACAGAGGTGTGAGCAGCAGAAGTGCTGTGTTAATTCACTTAACCTCTATTGTTCCGTGCTGTCATGCAGAGACACTTATTGATTCCTTTGGAGTGGAACTCTCGTGCATGCATGCATGCGCACACACTCGTGAATTGCGCATATGTACAAGCCTACACGTAATCACACATCAGAGATTACATGCAAGAGATTGGATAAAGAGAGAAAGTGCATCATGTCATATCATATCAGACCTTGGCCTGGAGTCCTGGGAGTTACAGGTAGTCAATCAATAAGTAGAAACAGTTGGACAGAGATGTGTAGTTATTATGTTAAGCAGGGATCCAGTCCCAGTGGGAAGTGAAGTCTTACTCAATAATAAGCATAATAACAGCATGGGGCTTAGTCTGCCTACTTATGGTTTTGGATGCAGCTTCCACAGGATGTTGTGGAAGATTTTTCAGGAAAACACAATAAGCTCTTCGTTCAACAACTTTAAAACATTTTCCTGCACTTCTAAGACAATCTAAGAATTTTTCTCAATCAGAAGATATTTCAAAATGACTGTGCGGCCTGTGTTTTTTTTTGTACTTTTGACTGAATGATTGGACACTTGTAAGATATAGATGATTGATTGTCCACAGTGAAAAGAAGCAAGGCCGTTTTCTATTACCATGCAGCAGGTTGTGCCTGAAAAAAAAAGTAGCACTTTACAGCAAGTGTACACACATTGATGATGTCATATTTCATGGAGCTTTTGACAAAGTAGCATTATCTCATAATTGTCTGAATGTAAGAGTAATGCATTAATTATGCTAGAAACTAAATTATTTCCACTACTGTGATTAGTGGGGTATCAAAGATGTGCATGTCTTTCAAATGTGTGTCATTAATAATGGCATAAATGAGACATCAGATTAATTAAACATTAGTGGTATGGATATTAAAGAGGTGAAGTCAGTACAAATTAATTAGGGAAAATAAAATTAAGATGCAGCGGCCAGCAGCTTCTCCAATTGATGCTCCACTTCTATTTTTTTTAACTGCCTTTTTTTTTCCGGCTTTATTGCTGAAATGCGTTTAGAATGTGGCAGAAATACTGTCATCAGCTTTGGAGAACAAAGATGATGTTTTGGAATTATAGCAGTGGACTTTGAGACCATCATAACCTGACCAGCCAGGGACGGAGAATAAGCTTGGTTTTAAGGCTAATTACCACTCGCAGGAAAAGGAAATGAACGTACGGGCCTCAGGCTGCCCAGACAACGTATATCAGAGACTGTTTTACCGACATCTTTGTAAAAGAACCTCTCTGATCAAGCTGTTGCACTCGACGGACATATTGTGTTCTAAGCCGACAGAATGCAGGACTACAGCCGGAGGAGGAGAGGTGGACTATGTGTTCACATCATTGATGCTTGGTGCTCACCTTCAGTGGATGGACAGTGTATCCCAGATGCTGAACTTTCAGTATTAAAATGCCGACTTTACTATCATCGCCATCAAGTTGCTACTGTTTACAATTAACTTGATTCAAATTCAAAAGATGTATTACTTGTTAATTGGTATATAAAAAACTGTATATATGTTCTGCTATTTGTGTAGCATGAAGGAGAATGCGAACTTCCATTTCATTGTGCAACTGTGTATTGTACAATGATGTATAAACGACCCTGTACCTTGTACCTATAAATAACATTATCCCACACACAATGCACTATAGTTGAAAAATGTTATTAGAAATGTTCCGTATTCACAAAAGGAAAGAACCATTATAATTTACAAGTCTGACTTCACTGATTTTTGATCAAACTACAATTTAATTTGCTCATGTTTTTGAGTTCTCTCATCATTTTGATAGAATATGTACAAAGATGCTCTGCTATTATACTGTTGAGACAAGACACATGACACAGCCAAAAAATAGTAACTGTACAAAAGCATGATGAGGCACTCATTGATATCCGCTTGTGCACCTTCTTTACCGTGTGCAGTCTGCACTGCTCTCCAGGGTGTACAGTGTCTGCGCTCTGCTTTCATAAACTGAAAAGAGCGGCTGCAAAAAATAGAGGCGGCCCCAGCTGTACGAACGCTCCCGCAGCAGAACGCACTGTCTAGACAGCCCATCCATAGAGGGAAAAGAATTCTTGTGTCCACACAAATCGTGACAAATCACTTTGCCCGAGACAATGGAGCAGAAGCAATATAGACTTTGATAAGTGCGAAGGTTGGGGATAAAACACAAGTGAAAAATAAAAACAAAAAGTCACAGGGGGGATATGTGTGTGTGGTGTGTGTGTGTGTGTGTCTGTGTGCGCGTGTGTATTTGTGTTACCTTGAGGGTAACTTGTGGGCAGGTGTCAGTGGGAGGAGACTATTGTGTATATATGTGTGTGTGTGTGTGTGTGTGTGTGTGTGTGTGTGTGTGAGTGCATTCACTGTATGTGTATGAGTCAAAAGGCTTATCGCAGACTATTGTGCTATTAATACCATTGCCTTCACACACACAGGGATGCACACTCCCCTGCCAACTGGAATCCGAGAAACAACTAACAACACAGAGCCTGTGATGCATCCGTCTCTCCATGCTTGTCTCTGGGGATCTGGGTCACAGGCAGTGTTGGTGTTGTGGCCAGAGCCCGGTGGGGCCTTGGAGGAAACCAGTCTGTTACCGGTTTTTCAAAGCCACCCCAAAAACCCCACCAACCTGTCCCCTTACTCAGCCATCTGCAGCATCATCTGCTCTAATATTCCAACATAAAGTCCAGCATAATGAATTCAGGGCCTCTCTGCCTTATCAGGGACATTTTGTGAGACAATATTCCCACAATTTATGCGTAATGCGATAACGCAGTCAGTGGAAAAGGTAAGACAATGAGTTTTGTTGTCATAAGACTTCTTAACTGTTACGTTCCATGCTATGAAGCGAGAGATAATTGTGTGTTTGCTACAGTGTCCTCCCTGAGTTAGTGAGGAAGAATCCCTCTGAATGTTGCTGGTTGGTTCAAGACTGTTTGTATGAATGGAATTAAAGAAAGTATGCATGCTGGACTACTAAAATTGTGGTCTATGTGAGCTCCTTTTTTAGTTCTTTCCATAATAACATGATCAAACTGACAGTTGACGGCAAAAATTCTAAGTCGATATATATACATGATTTAGTAGTTCAATATTTTGCAGCGGGCAAATATGTGTTTGGAGAATTCTGCGCATTAAAACCACCACATTTCAGCCAGTCAGACTGATTTCATGAGCAGCCATATGTGATGTAAATGCATGAGATGAGAAGAGAAGATTCCTTCATTCCTGGGCTTAAGATGCTCTTTTTTCGAAACCGACTGCAATCACATCATGTGTTTCTAAGGTTTGGAAAAAGGTGGCATTTGGGTGATATGAGGATCCCATCTGCCGATACTGTAGTGTGCAGATCAAGAGCTTCTGTGGACCAACTATAAGACAGCAACATTGATGTGATGTTAATTTCTCTCCAGAGTCGAGAATTAGAATATGAGCACTCCTCCCATGGTCTGGTCCCATAACGCCCCGTTTTGATGTTGAGGTCTTTCAATCAAATAGGCTTGGGCCAATAATAGATATTATCAAATATCACCATATTTGCTGGTCAGGTTTAATATTTTACACAATATCGAATACTAAACAGCTCTTAAACCATCTGTCTACGATTTTAATGTTGAAATGAAAATGCACCTCATTACGGCAATGGCGACATGTAGCCTCATGAGGAGGCTTTAATTAAGCAGGGCAACACCACCAATTTGCGGTCTCACCTCCAACACCACAAAAATTGTAGAAAACCTGAAGCATTAAAGAAAAAAAAAAGAAAAAATAACAATTACAGATAGACAATAAAGTTGTCTATACTGACCATTAAGCAAGAGAATTTTGTACACGGCACAGGCCAACAATCAAAGTCACTGATCAGACCGATCACTTCACTCAGTAGAAATTGAATAGTTTTAAGAATTTCCTTCATTGAGACATATTTTTAACATGAGCGCCTCATGTTAAAAATATGCCTTTGTGCCCTCATGTGGCAAGAAGCCTTGTTTTCAACTTTCTGCCATTTGAAAAAAATCGGTCAATACACTGAGGGACTGCTGAGGATTCAACCAGTAGAACTACCTTACTAATCCTGACAGAGATGAGAGGGAGCGACTTTGTGAAAACTAACTGATCAAGGGTTTATCTTTTTTTTTTATGGTAGCATTTAAACAGAACATCAACTTTGATGTTGCATTGGAAACTGTGTGCAAAACCCTCACCACCTTAACAGTAATTACACAGTCAAATACAGACTAATAAAGGTATTGTCTCTCTCTCTCTCTCACACACACACACACACACACACACGCAAAGAGACACCCACTGTCTAACTCACTGTACAACTCTCCTCTTTTTTCCTCTGCTTTAGCTCAGTAAGCATGAGACACCAGAGAATCTCATTCATCAGGTTTACTCGCTAGCTAAACAGATGGGGTTTGAGCAAACTCATGCGGTTTCCCCCGAGACAGATTACAAACCACATCCATTGAGCGCTCTGAGAGAGGAGAGAGGGAGAGACGGTGGAGAGGGAGGGAGGGAAGCTTTGAATTTGATGGAGAAAGATTGTATGTGGATGCACATCAGCATCAAAAAGTGATTCTGGTTATTCTTTTCATCCAGACGGGATTCTCTCACACACCTGCACACACATACATGTGCAGTGTAAACACAACCGCACACACATTTGTATTCCAACAACAGAGAGAAATTCCAGTGGAAATGTATTCTATATGACCCTGTAACCTTATTGTAGCTCATCCTGACCCACTACATAATTCTTGCACTGGGTTTTACAAGCTTGTACGAGAGTTCGCTATTATGTATTTGCAGTTTGCACATGGACTTGGTGCAAACCTCTCAAAATGTAAAAGACTGTGATATCATGCAGTTCCTTGCTGCATTGATCTTTGGTATTCCCCATGCCATTGACTTCCTCTGTGAGGAAAGAGAAGAACTAGGAGGAAAGTGGAAGAAAACAACAAAAGCGCCAACAATGGCACCATGCAGCTCTCGTGAAAGTTTTATAAAAGAGACATGGAACGCGGCTTTTCCCCTGCTTTTTGGCCTAACACTGTACTCGCTTCAGATTTGTCCACAGTGGCCACTAAAGAGTCGGAAAGCAATGGCAACAACTGCAGAATGCCACTTCCCTTTGTTTCCATGCAGTGATTGTTGCAGAAAGTGTGGCTTCAGCTCAAGTGGAGATGGAGTGTGTGATGATTTGGCACAGGGTCCGTGCTGCACCCTTGATGCCAATTCTAATATTACCCCTATCAAAATATAAACTAACCCCTATGAGCCATTCCAAATGTCACGCTGGACTCCAAATTACTGACAATGAAGGATGTGCCACATCTCTCTTTCCCTCGAAAAAGATAATTTCCCGTCAACTTATTAACTGTGAGTGGTGACAGATTGGGTTTTTCTTTAACTGAGCAAATCTGGGAGTAAGCAACATGGAAAGCTCGAATATGTCTAAAAGTAGAAATTGACTATGGAGCCACAGAGTGGTGAAGAGCAAAAGAAGCCCAGCCAATTTGACCTTGATTCAATACCTGAAAACATACATCCAAGCCTCCCATATCATCTTTCACGTATTGTGACTGACGCAAAAAGCAAATGTGCCCTGTGTAGTTTACCATACCAAGAAAGCAATAAAGCAAGAATGAGGTGCTATTGATTCCCTCTTGCGTGACCCTGGAACACCATCGAGTGGCGGCGATGTGAGTCCGAGATGGATATGGAGATAGAGCATTTATAGTGGATGTGCCTGGGAGGTGCCAAGCGGCTCACAGTTGGCAACACAGCAGACCAGCTTGCTATTGCAACAGACACCGAGATCCATGTCATCCTTAGCCTCTTAAGCTGGAGTATTTGGGCAGGAAAATGCACTCTTCTGTTTCCCAAGGGAGCTGGACACAAAGGCATACAGAGGCAGAGTGCCAGACTCTGTCCAAAAATTACACACCTACAACACTCTCTGCTCAGTTGGGCTCTGTTTCAAATCATTACTACATCTTCCCAGCTTTTGCAGGGAGCAATGATCTCACCGGGCTGCCTTCATGGCCTCTGAGGAGAAGAAGGGGCACGGGCTCATATTGGCAGGAGATGTTGTTTAAAAGCGTGTGGTGTGTTTGGTTCATTTTTGGATCAGTGTTTAAAGTCATGCAGGGTGTCTAGCTCAGTAGACATCTTCCATACTGGGCGAAATACACTTTCAGAGATCTCCAGTGTGTTGTTGATGGTAGACAACCTTTATTCTGGGAAATCTTTTGTTGCTCTCAGAACATCTGCACTGAATTAACATAATCACAAGGTAACGACAAAAATCAACAACTAAAAAGAATAAAATGTTCAACAGAATGTGCAGACGTTTTGACATTATGCCAAAAACGCCTTTTCTTTTATTCAGAGTTAGCTACCGAAGTTAACACCCCATCATCTAGCCTCAGCATGCTGACTGTTGCCTGACTGCCCTCTCGCTCCGCTCTCGCTTGGGTCCTTCTTGTCTTCATTGTACCAGGAGTCAGACTCTTGGTTATAGTTGCTGTTAATCACCTCGGTATTGTATTGTTTTTTCGTCAAACTGGCCTCCACCAGTCTCGGAATCTGTGCCCTTGCCTGGCTCTGGTGCACCAGCATTCCCTGCTGGGTTCGCTCCTTCTTGGGCCTTTTTGTCCTACCAGTCCACAGTGCCTGAGCTGGTGGTGTAAACAACAACAACACTCTCTAAGCTCCCAGTCCAGACTGCTAACTGCACATCTAACTGGGCTAACTAGCTAATGGCAGCAACAGTTGGGTCCACTCTATCCCAGGCCAGAAAACCTCTTGGAGGTGCGGTCAATACCAACACTCTCCAAGGTCCCAGTCCAGACTGCTATCTGCACAGCTAACTGAGCTAACTAGTTAATGACAACAATCAGTGGCAGTCAGTGGTTGCTTTGGCAATACACTGCCTCCTATTTGTACAGAGTATGACTTTAGCGGATGACCACTTCTTGCACTTTTTATGCCTGTAACCTGTGAGATATTGCTGCCAGGGTTACGGATAAGGGTTAATGAGCAAACTGTATTTCTCTTTCTCCAGACGCAAGGTCATATATTTATTATCTTTATTGCATCATTAATCCCTGTGCCCACTCACAATTAAGCAGTGTGCAAGACCTCATGGGTCTGCGACAAGATTGCGATCATGAATGGTGTGTATCTAATCGACATGCTGCCTGGACAAGCCAAGTAAGACATCAGTTAGGCTCTTCCGTGCCTTGCCAACATGTTCACACTGGCATCATTTTACCAGCTGTGTTGCCTCTTCCTCCTAGAATCCAATTCCAATGGGAGGCGAAAACAGTTGGTCTGTATCTTAGCCTGCTTGCATGTGTTGCCCTCGAGACATTACAAGAAACACAATTGAGCCATTGCCATTTTAATAAATCAAAGCAGCCGTTAAGGTGCTCATACAGTAGATTTTTTATCCACCGTTGACTGGGCCATTACTTTCCAGCCACACAGCTTGTGACTTGGTTTCACGCAACCGGTGCATGTGTCGAACATGTACCCTGAGGGCATGCCGCAGGAACCGCCATCAGCTCGGAGCACAGGATAAGACATGAGGGCAGCTTATTTAGTCGAGTAAGCAACAAGGCATTTGCTCGGCACTGGAACGGTAAATGGGACACTGACATGAGGAGTAATTTCTGAGGCCAATTTAGTCACCTTGGTGAGGCTGTTATGAGTAAAACCACCTGGTGAAGCATTCCAGCGACAGACCCAAGGAGAAAACACTTCTAATGCTACCAAATGAGGTCCTGTCTGCTAGGTAAGAGGATAAAACAGACTGTGCTATGGAGGGGCAAAAGAAGAGAGAGTATTTGTTACTCTTCGTAGATTATTTGTGCAAAGCGAGGACACTGTGGAAAAGAAAGTGCAGTAATTTTGCTCGTGTGAAATGCTGAGCAGTTTCACTCCTTTTGATTCACACCAGGGAACGTCTTCGGGGGGGTAATTACTTTGTCACTGTATTCCTTTTTTTTTTTTTTACCATTCCTCACTGATGAATATTTACATTCCATGAAAGCAATCTTCAAAGAAAAGAAAGAACATTTTGACGTCAGATGAAAGGAAGATAAAGATCCTTTTTTCTCGACTGGAACTAATTCACCTGCAGGAAATGACCACTTGTTCTCGCGTTAGGCAATGCTGCAATAATCACGAAGACTCTAGAAGACAGATGGAAATTATTTTTTTGTGATGTTTTTTAGGGATTGTGGTGGATAATAATGTAGTGCAGTCGATGCCAATATAGACTCAAACATCATCCCGCATTTGTCTTTACTGACTGGAAATAGGCACATTCAGCTGACGTGACTTGGTGTGCACCTCTATGACCCCAAGCACCAGACAATAAAATATATTTAAATGAAAAAAAAAACTGAACAAGCTGCTTGAGTGGTACCGGTCTTGTCTGCAGCAGTACTCACCCGAAGCTTTAAGTCAGTGTAAGAAAACCCCTGCAAGGCTATCCATCAAGCTAAGCCACGTCTCTGTCTGCACTTATTGGCTCTCTTATTCCCCTCCTAAATCTCTAAGCACAGCACAATTCAATTCACAAATAAAAACCTCATCTTGTTTAATTACATATTTCCCTGTATTGACTTGAATTTCAATAGTGCTGGTTCGCACTCCATTAAAAGTCAGCCGAGTCTGAAAACTGGTCAATATTATAAAACAAAGTGCCTCTGTGAATAAAAGGGGGCTACCACTTGTGATCTCAGCGCCTTCATATGTATATATATATATATATATATATATATATATATCTTTTTATTTTTTTCCCCTTTCAAGGCTGATGCATTTTCGTATGCATGTCGGACGCAGGTTAATGTCAAGGAGCAACTCCATTACCGTGTCCCTCATCCTTTTCAAACTAATCCAGAATCAGCTCCGTTAAGAGGTATCAAAATTAACATGTTGAAAGGACATTGCAAATTGGCTGCAGAGGGGAATGCGGGGCTTGTGCGTGAAAGGTGTAAGAGTTGTCATGAATGAATAAAATCACACCTTGGTGTCTTATTGGACTTGATCAGCAGGCAGTGTGGCAAACTCAGAAGCATCCTGAGAGGCACCCTTCAGACTAAATCACAATGCATAAGTAACGCAAAGTGCACACAAAGAGTCCCTCAAAGGAGTAGCTTTTGCATGTTGCATTGTAACTAAAGTTGTAATGCGGTTCAGTTGCAAAATGGCTGGTTAATTGAAGGAAATAAGGCAAAAATGGACGCTGGCTGGCATAAGAGGTTCCGGCATCTTTGGGGCTTTTATTTTAAAAAGCCAATGCATGCTACGCTGTCATGACAGTGGAGGCAACGCATGTCCATATTTGGGAGGTTACTACAGGTTAATTGGCCTGATGCAGTGGCATGCAGGTAGTGCCTTTAAATTCAGACATGGAGAACTTGGATTCTAAGAATGTTATCTAGCAGTATTTCGGGTTTAAAGGGGTGATGGACTGAGTTGGGACTGCAAATTTGTGGTCGATCAACTGTCCTCGCCCAGCGGAGAAGCAACAATAATATCGTCATTCGCAATATTTGGTCGGGACGATTTGGTGATATAACATTTTGGATATCACCCACTCTGACTGGTGGCCTCTGCAAGGTTTCCAGATAAATGTACTCCCATCCACTCACTTTCCATTATCCAGCACACTTGACTGTGGCATTGCCTTTTGGATGTCAGTGACGTAAGTCAGGACACTGAGGGGTCTACACATTCAGCACTGCAAAGGGCAAACGACTGTCCATTTAACTGCTGTGTGTAATTTAAAATATGTGCCATTATGGCTTTCCCTCGACACACTTTTTGTACAGACCAATTACAGTACATCAAAACGAAGAGGTTGTAACTGCACAGTATTCACTCCATTCAGCTGACAGCTTATTGGCCTTCTCTTACAGCCTAAAACTGATTGTTTTATGAAGCACAAGACCAATTGCGGTGGCTGATGATCAAACCACAGTAGATGAGACCACACAAAGTACCTAATACTATCTACTGGAGTACTGTAAAGTAGCAGTGAAGAAAACACTAGAAATCCCTCAGATGGAACATGATATACCACATGATTCATGCACTAACTCCAAGAAAAGGATGCCATGCAAAGGACTACACTGTTGCCGACTGACGCCACATTCAAGCAGACACAAAGCATTTTCTGTGTTATGTATACAGTACATCCAGGGATGTTCAAACACATCAACACACTCACACACACTGTGGACTTAATGGACCCTTTGTTGGAAAAAGCACAGTGATCCTTCTCACTAACAAACAACCAGCAGCTTGTGATTAAAGCTCCAGTGGTGAACAAACAAACAGATGAAAAACTCAATTTGAGAGTTTGTATCACACCAGGGGTGGAGGGAGTGCTGATGTGTTTAATAAGAGGACTGTGCTGCAGTATATTATTTGCATAAAAATCCATTAACTGGTGGCATAGTCAAAAGTTTGATTAACAAGGGAAGCATTTGTAAATGAAAGCTCCTATTTGTAAGATAGTTAATTCATTAATTCCCAACTCGACGAACACTGACACTTTAAGATGGAGGGCGACTTTAAAATCAACTTAATCTTACAAATAGTATAATAATATCCCTCACTCTGCAGTTCCCGGCAGCATTTTAGCACCTTTCGGCATATTGTTTTGGTTTTAAAGTCCACAACTTAACCGTTTTAGTTCACTCCCACCACTCTCATTATCCTTGTTGCCAGCAGCAGTTCTAAGAAATCTACTTTATGCTTAATTCCAAGCACCAAAGAGCAGACAGAGTTAGCAGTTCAGGAGCAAGACATTTCAAGGAGATAGTGGAGACCAAAATAGATGTCAGAGCAGAGTTTTTGCTGGATGTTATAGAGAGGCAACTGTTTGCTAATGAACCTGCCATATCAACTGTTGCTTTCCAGCTTGTTGAAATAATGAGTTTAAACTAAAAAAAAAAAAAAAAAACGTAGCTCATTGATTTGAGACCGCAGCTGTTTGTTCAGGAAAAGCTGCTCATTTGACACCTTCAACCTGATACTGAGTTATTACTCATGCTTGGAAAGACAAAGTTTTTACAGCTGTTCAGAAGCTGCAATACTGTGTTGTTAGCAAGGATTTAAATATTCTTCTCTTCTCTGAAGTCGCTAAAACTTATTGTTTACGTTTAGCTTCACGGGTGGGCGGTATTCCCAGCGATTCCATTATGATATTCATACTCACACAGAGTCTTTAGAAGTGATTTATTGAATTTTTTCAATATATCTCACGAGGGAAACATCCCCAACACTATCAAGCACATAATTACATGCATCTGACTATTTATGGTGTGCGCACCAAAGCTCTCTCGTACTGATACCTGTCAGGATATTAGAAACAGACGATTCTCGACCACTTTGTGTCTTTTACATTTGTATTTTGTGGAAAATGTAACCAGTCTGATTTGGGCAAGTGCCCCTTAATATTGTGTTATTGCTCTGGTTGCTGGCTCCTATTTTGCCCAAGTAAAACGGTAACCACGCAAAATAACTGTCTACAGTGTTTGTCTCCCAGCATAGCCACTGGGGGATTCTAGGAAGCTTCTGTAAAAGCCTCTACAGAGGCCTCAGCATTCTCGGGGGCAACTGTCCAAGCAAACAGAGTGGCCATTGAGGATCTAGGTGAGTAATAACACCCATGACTTGTATTCACACGTCTGAGCCTGGCCGCTATCCAGCCCTGGTGTACGAGCACAGTCCTGTGGGAAAGAAGAAAAGGATTGCAAAGCTCATCCTTCTGGCTTGGTGGTAGAGCCTGAGCAAATGTTTTTTGTTTAGAGCCGGGTTACTATCACTCATTATGCGTATTGCAACAATTTAGGGAAACAGTGTACGTCATTAATGTGGATTTCATTGTATTTCAACAAGCATTATTCCTCGTTAGAATACAGCCTGCTGCTGTTACAAAAGAGTGTCTGCAGAGCGACGGGTAACTTTTGTCTGAGAGCACTAATACGTGTGTCATAACTTTGACAGGGTTGCATTTAATTTAGGAGTTTGTACGGAAGAGGGTGAGCTCATATGGTCTCAGTGGGCTAGCAGATAATCCTTTCTCTCATATCCGTAGGACACACATGCTAGCACACACATATGCCAGGTGACGGAGCTGACGGGGCCAAAGGAGACACATTACATCACATTCAGTGAGCTTCCTATCATACTCTACAAACAGTCAGCCAATCAGAGTTAAAAGCAAAATGTGACTACTGAATCGGATTCCCCCACCGCCAATGCAGGTGTAATATCGTCTAGCGGCACTCACATTTAATCTCCCATAAAATATTCATGTGTTATGAATTGTGCACATTAAGGGCCGATGAGTTAGAATTGTCCACCTGCTGAAATTATACTCAGCATATCACCAGAGTAACTGCTTACAGCTACTAACTGAAGCTGCCATTGGGTAGTGATTCAGTTAGCCATGCAGCTAACAGTCTGGACTGGCAGCTTGGAGCACTGTGAAAGTGTTGGTGCTTACACCTAAAGCCAAGGACCTTTGGACAGGGAAGGTAAGGGGCTAGCTGGTTAGCATGCTAACCTCGGTAGATAATCTTTGCAATACAACACAATAAATAGACACCATAATGTCAAAAATGTTACTTTTTTTTACATCTTGTTGAAAATTGTTTAATCTTTTGATTTAAAATTCTTACGTATTGCTCCTTTACACAAACCAATCTTAAATTCTAAAGCATCCCTCAGTTGCAGCGGGGCTTCAAAACACTTCATACCACGAAGTCTAACGGTGATGAGGTCAAACCAATGTGTGTATGTCGGCGCATAATGTGCATGTGCTTATAGGACTGGTGGGGGAAGAGGTGACTGGACTTATTGTTATGCTACGGGCGTCATCCTCCATCCTTCACCCAACCAAGCGTCTACCCAGACGGTCTCTACCCCTACCACCACCACCAGCACACATTCACACACAGGTTACTGTGGTAACGATGCATTTCTTCAGTCCTGGATGAACCAAACGCCAGAGTAAAAGCAGAGTGTATCTTCACTGATCTGCGTGTTACAGAGGATGATGATGGGACAGAAGACAGGAGCCGCTCTCTCGGTCCAACTGATTTATTCTGGTTGGTAGAGGTATTGCACATACTATTTTATTGCTTTGTAAGCCTTGTAGACACACATACCTCTTTCAAACTGGGTAATTAAAGGATTAATCAAATATAAGTTCACTTCCTTTGCCAATTCTGCAGCAGTAAATAATGTTTTAACTACAGTAGTAGGTAGTGGTCTCAACCTGTTTTTGCTGATGTAGAATGTGAGTAATTGACTTCATTGCAAATGCAGAAACCTTTCCTTTTCCTGTTGTTTAACTTTCAGTCTAATTTATTGTCAGAATTGCTTGAATTCCTTTGGTATTGAATTAAGTCGAAAGGACACAACATGTATGCTGTTCAGGGTTTTATTGGAATGCACATGAACATTCTTTTAATATATCTTAACATGTCACTGTAGGGCATTTCATCACATTTAGAATTCCAGTCCTGTCACTGTCCTGAATGAATCCTCTGTTCTTAATATGATCTGTTGAGATCTATAAGCCACATTTTTCTCCCTCTGTCTTTCGCGACAGTGCCCTGTCGTCTACACAGCTCGAGCCTACAACTGCCCTCTGTCTGACCCTCCGCAGCTACTTTGTATGGCTCATAAACCTCCACGCCTCTCAGGCTCCTGCAAGTACCACCATCCTCGGAGCACCACCGTGGGTACGACACCGGCCTTAGCCACTCCAACACAACTGAGTGACCAAACTCAATTACATGTCCCATTTATCTCTGCTGGGGCCGCCTGGCCCCGTGGCTCCAGTGTAAATCTCTGGTCCCAGTCAATAATCTATTCTCCAACTCGTCCAAGGGCCCTCCATTGTCATTAGACAGCCGTTTGGCAGAGGAACGATGAATCGGGTGGGGGTGGGGGTGGGGAAACAGAATAGAAGAGGGATAAAGTGAAGTGGTGGGAGGTGATAGGGGCTGAGAAACCAGAAGCCATCCATCTACCCAACGACTTGTGGTCACAGTTCATTATGGATCGTAGTGCAACCCAGCATCGCACATAACCAGCGTTAAGCCTGAGCAATGCTCTGGCGAAGGTCAGGTTGGGGCCCCCCTGCCGAGCCTCATGTGTTTACTGGTCTTTGAGACAGTGATACGTAAAGCTTGTAAGATTCTTTGGGATTTAACATCAAGATTATCTGTGATACTGATCAAATCTTTACATTTTGTTCTGTTTCCCTGAGCTGGGAACTCTCAGTTATATGATCTACAAAAAGTGCCTGTTGAATGGTCAGATTCGTTTACAATACTCCTTGACTAATGTTAAAGGTAGGGAAGCGATTCTAGAGAAAGGTAGTTGATTGCTGAGTCTCGCACCCAGAACATCAAGTACTGTGACTTGTTGGGTTGGTACGCCGCCTAAAATTTGAACCCAAAGAATTGCTATTTCATGACCAGGGAATGAATCTCAACAATCAACTATCTTTCTCCCAAATCGCCTTCCCTACTTTTAAGGTTTCATTTCCATCCGTTCAGTGTCCAGTCAGTCCGAACATTAATAGACTAAGACAGGGGCAAAAAGGATGAGTCAAAGCCATCTAGCTCTTGTAATGTTACTGTCAGAAGGTATGACTGTGCATACCCCAAAAAAGGGAGTAGAGTAGTATCAGATGTCAGACCAAAGATGTCATACTAGATAGATAATTACATCTGATTTTGCAGCGTGGGCTGCTGTTTTGCTCCTCCACAAACTCTAGGCAAAGATATCTAATTAAACGATGAGAGGGCATATTCATCCTGTTGTCTGAGAGTCCACTGGTGATGGATGGGATAATGAGTTTCCTGAAGAGCAGCAGACTGGGATAATGAGTTTTATCCAGGAGGGGCTCACAGGGTTCTCAAGGAGGGCTGCTGCATCCCAAGCTAGGTGACAAACAACTCGAGACACTCAGTCGAGTGTGCCTGCGATTGAGGAAATGGCATCATAACTGCTGGGCAACGCAGCCTATTATTTTGTGTGACTGGCTGTTAGGAATGAAACTGCCAGACGTGTTGGCATAGCAATCTGTAAAGGCGATCATTCTGCATGATGGTGAGGTTGGCCTCTGGTACCATTCGCAGACAGATTAAATGACGGTTCATTTTCGGTGTGTCCTTATGACTCACTTGCACAAGCCTGCTGTCCCTGTAGCAACTCATCCCATGCACAATGCAGGTGGGATTTCTTTTAGGATATTTCTTATATTGTGTAGCTTCACTTCTTTGTTTTAAGGCTGAACTGTTTGCGTATTCTCCATATTTATTCTGTTTCTTATGTTGTTTTTGAGAGCTGCAGCTGGCAGGAAACTTTTGGATGCCGACTGTGTGGACTTTGTCAGTCACAGGCACAGCCAGCTTGCTCTACACTGCCGCAGGCGGTTGAGTATGATAGGCAAAGCTGAGAATATCTTTACAGTGGTCATAAAGGCACAATGAAGAGACTTCTTACTGCAGCTTTATGTCAGCTGGCAGCTGCTGTCGGTTCCAGCAAGTGCAAGTTACGGACAGGCACAATAGACAAGGGTATGAAAAACAGACTATGTACTTGTGCTTGTATATGTGTGTATGTGTGTGCATGAGCGTGTGCACAGATGCTCACTATATGCTGGTGGTTTCATCTGCATTTCACAAGGGAAATAAGAAAAGGCTCGTTTAATTGAGCAGAATTCAGTCCAAACAAAGGTGGAGTGAAATAGCAATGTTAAGAAAAATAAGTGCAACAGACGCAGAATATTTCAGTGAATTAATTGCAAGGTATGTCACTCAAAGCGCTGAGGTAAATGGTATGAAAATGTTTCCAAATTAGCTCATTTGTTTAACATTCCCACAGTTTGTCGGCTCAGGCTAGACACATGGAATAGCTGCTTCCTGCAGGAGCCAATGATCAGGAAAATCTGTTTTTGGATTCATCGTGTTCATGTTCTGCTGCTTGCAGGTAATGAGGTGGATTCCAGTTTTCAATGGTGCAGGCGACTTGATCCTATGCCAATGCAGCAAACACACCAGGGCCGTTTGCAGCCCACCTGATGAGCACACACATGCACACAAATCAAAACTCATTTGTCTCCCTTCCATGTTGCCATAAGCTCGCTACTCAAATTAATCATTTAAAAACAAGGTACACCGGCTGCTTTTGCATTGTTTTGACGCCTCTCAAAACAGACGCAACAAAAACAATATGTTAACAATGTTTTCGTCGCTGACAAATTATGTATCCAGTGTCCGTTTCAGCCTTTCAAAGTGCATCTTCCTTATGTCCAAAAAAATCTGTCAGCATATGTTATCTTGAACCAAAACCAGAAAACCAAAAACATAAGAAATATTTATGATGCAACGGTTTCTTTATTTAAAGACAATTAAATAATTGACAAGCAATTGATGTATAAAAAGAGACCTCACGGATTACCGTACAAATACACATTTCTATAACCTAGAAATGAGTTTCCTGGCAGACAGATAAAAATAGCTTTGATGCTAAAGTAAGCGCCAACTGCTGCTGAGTGTAGCTACCATTAAGCAGTCCCTTCTGACTCTGCCTCAGGTTGCGAAGTTAATAAAGAATCCCATTTCCAACTAAATGACATTACTTTTGAGCTAAGCGAAGCATAAACGCTCTCCTCGTCAGCTAACTAGACAATAAAAATACACACATGCGGTTATATACACCCAACAAGACAAAAAAACAAAACGAAAACGTAGAGGAAAAAGGATGAAGACAGAGTCTGTCAGCCAGTCAGAAAACAGTCACAGAAACGGCTGTGCTGTAATCTTTCCCTTTTCTCAAGCTGCAGACAGAGAGCATGCCAACTTTTCTCCCTCCAATTTCAAGACCTGTGCGTTGCAGCCACTGAACCGTGGCAATCAGCGTCTTAAGTAAACACTAAGTAAGTTACACCGCTGGTGTTTATACAAACCTGACCTGCCTGGGAAGGAAGAGATAGACAGAGGAAGAAGACACACAGGGAGAAAAAAGCAGCAGAGAGCAAGTGGTAGCTGAAAAATAATCAATAACTCGTACCATAGTGCTCCAACAGCGCAGAAAGAAAGAAAGGGGCATAAAGAGAGGATAAAGAGTGTTTTAGTCCTGTATTTTTCTCTTAAGTCTATAAACAGCAGGATGTCATTGACAAGTTTCAGTTCCTGACCTGATCTGAGATCACAGGTGTGCTTCTGTGAAGTCTGAACTCATCTGGGTAGAAATAGGTTGTCCACGAAGCATTCAGCATCACAGCACACGGTCTTCCACCAAGTTCACTCACAGCTTGAAATCCTCCCGCTGAAATGTCTGTACTGCTCAGCTGCAACTGCCAGCAGGCGAAGACCACTCACCTGTTTAACACCACTCACTGTGCAACATGAACATTGATTTGTCAACTAGAGTTGTTGACAGTGCAAAGCTGCATCATGTCTACAGTATCTTGCACAACGACTGCATCCTGCAAAATCCAGGAAGGCCGGATTAAATAATTATGTCAAACCCGTACTTGGTTATCATGTGTAATATCTATTGTTTTTTTAATTACTCAAAATTAGTCAGCTTGTTCAGCAGCCATTTCTAATGTCTTACAGCATATTAAACAATTGTTTCATGTGTCACTGAAGAAGCACCTTTCAATCTTCTGACTTTGGAGAGATGGAGGATAAAAAAAAAAAAAAACAATGGTACAAGTAAAAAAGCTGTCGCCAAAAATAGTAAAGCTCTTGCATCAAGGAAAGTCCCTTCTGTCATTCAAAAGCTCGCTTCAGAGAAATTCCACTTGTATGTAAAATAATTGTCTGAGCCAGGGCTGGAAGGAACTGATTTCACCTACTTAGATTACCGGAATTAAGTTATTCTTTTGGGTACTTTCATATATAGTATATATATATTTTTTTTTTATATGTGATTTAACTAGTATTTAACAAAGAATAACACCATCTAATCTACTCAGTTACTTCTAAATCACAATGAATAAATCAGACATTTTAATTATAATCTTAGCCCCTAAAAATCTGCATTTTTAAAACTTTCTGATCACAAACAGCGAAAGAAAACCCGGACATCACGACAAGAAACGCAAAACTCTGCAGCAGGCCGACGTTTGGAGAGTTGTCCATGACCACAGAAACGGAAACCCCTTTGATTAAATGCCTGCTTCTGATAAAATGTCTTTGTTCACTGTGTTTGAGAAGAATACTTTGTACTTTTGCTAAAGTATTATTTTAATACCAATAGTTTACTAGTAACTGAGTGATATTTCAGCAATGTAACTGTACTCGTACTGTACCAAGGCTGGTCAATGCTAAGATATCTGCCTATAGCATCTGCCCAAAATCAAACCTGCCATGCAACCTGAATCCCTCACCTTATTATCCAGGAACTTATTTTTCAGCACGTTCACATACAGTGAGTGTTATTTGTGTTTACTGAAGAGAATAAATAAGCACAAACATCCTATCGAGGCAGACTCGATCTCGCCTGACAATTTAAGTATATCAGCTTCTCTCAAAATCGATTGTTAACACTTGACATGCTACACCCAGTATCATTGGATGAACTATGTGGGAGCTCATTCGGCCGAGTCACGACTTCTTTGGTTTTCCTTCAGGTAAGGCCTGGTTGCATTAATAATTGCACTGCAATTATATTATCGATCGGGCAAAAGAAAACGGCAGTGCACTCTGACCGAGCCGCTGCACACTGGTGCAAAGATCTTCCTCATAATTATCTGGCATCTGAATATACACAGCTCAGAGACGGATGAACTGAAGCGCCATCCGCTGCTCTGAGAAGTTGCGTGCCGACGTTTACCGCCTCACAGCCGGCTCAAGGGTCAAACTCTTTTGACTTCATGACAAAACAACGCAAGAAAGGAAGACAAGGAATTGGATCTATCAACCTCGTCATCTCATCTTGAAAAGCATTGCACCTGCTGCGGAGCTCGGCGTTCACAAGACATCAGAAAGACAAAATGCTGGAGCGGCGTCTATTTGACAGGATGCCCTCGGGCCTCCGAGGTGTCTGAAGGCGCGGCGAGAGATATATAGAGAGAGGAAAGAGGCACTCCTTTGCTGAAAAGTCAAGTCACTCCGAGAAGACAGACTGTGGTATAAAACAAAATCTCCTGCCCTTTAAAGAAAGATGTACAAGAAGTGAACCTCAGTGTTCCTGACATGAGCGGTCGATTTTAACAGCGCAGGTGCTTTACACATTACATCATACAAACTGTGAAGAACACTGCAAAGTTTCAGTCTAGCAGTTCAACAGTGGTAACAATTGGCTATTTACACAAATATACAAGTGACCATGATACCAGCCCAATATTGTCTAGTTGTAGCTCTGTTTTGGTCTCCACCGTCCCCTCAGGAAAAGGCCTGGCTCTTAAGCTGCTAGGTTTTCAACTGTTCACTGGCTAGTGGCGTATTTTGCCTGTCAGTTGCCTGCTGTGGCCGGAAACGATGCTCCTATTGAACTGGAAGTGACACTAAACAGTGAAGTTGTGGGTCAGAGCACCAAAGCAATGAGCTGATAGACGCAATAAAGCTCTGTACTGGTTCGTCACAATAAGCAAACTCTCATAAACGACAGTCCCCGTGACCACTTGTGTGTGAAAAAGTCTTGATTGCATGAATACTGTCTATGTCTACAATTGAACATGGCCTGTCTTCGTTCTGAGACGCTGACCCCCTGATGTTGATCCCTGGAGAGTTGAACATGTAGGGCTGCAGATCTCACAGCGAGGGGGAATTATAAACACTGAAACCCAGAAACAGATTTCTAGCCGGGGCCACGGTGTCCCACAGGTGCGGCCAGCTTATATCAATATCGCACTACATACGCTAAGCATGCTGCGGTCGAGGAAATAAAACGACTTGCAGCCCGTCTAATAACACTGGAGATTTGTGACTTTAATTGTTACCATGCCTCAGCGAAGGATTAGCAGGGCGACACAGATAGGCCAGATTTATTGGAGCAAAGTTAGAAGATGAGGAACCTGCGGTGACTTTTATAGTTCCCAACACTCTCATTGCATTTCAGTGTTATGCTTTTATAAAAGTGATGATGGGATTATGAAAGAAGAGGTTAGCTCTGCTTAATTAGGGTACTGTTTAAGGGAGGTGTCTGTATATTATGTGTTTGTATGGGAGGCAGTGATATGCTTGTGTTATATTGTGTGAGACCGGACAGATAAAGAAAATGGGATCTCTGGGTGAATGTTAGAAATAGCATTTATGTTCTAAGGTATGCTGCAAATAATAACTTCCTGGACACACCTGTGTGTAAATGTGCAGTTTATTTTTGTGGTTGGACGTATGACAGAGTTTTCTATAGTGGAATTACATTAGTGAAGTTAAGAGATTAACTTTCTACAGCTTGAATATTTAAGAAGGTGAGGTGAAGTGCATCGTCAGTCATGTTAATTTAGGATCTGATAGAGGATTTAAGCTGTAGGTATTCAGGGAATGGGTGTTTCCCAACTTCTGCATTGGGTCATTGAAGAATAAGAACTGAAAGACAGTTTATTATTCTGCCCGTGTTAAGTGGTGGAGGAGGGTGATTCTTAGCTGGTACGGTTGTGGCAAAAAGTGGTGTATTTACAAGGTTTTCATGGCTCAACAATACGGATTGCCCGATTACCTGCGACATGTAAAAGCCGCGTTGGGCTCGTAAATACAGCAACTTACTTTCCCAAGAATCAGAATTAGACCCATGCATTCATCATTGAAGGAGTGAGCCATATATTATCATTTTTATCTTTGTTGAGAGTATCACTGAGAGTATCAGTGTGACACTTATTCTGACAATTATCCTGAAAACAGGAGTTAAAGGAGCCCTATTCTGCTCATTTTCAGGTCCATCATTTTATTTCTGGTTACTACTAGAATAGGTTTACATGCTTCACTGCTCAAAAAACTCATCAGTTTTGCTAGACCACTGTATTCAGCCCTCTGTCTGAAACGCTCTGTTTAAGCTCCTGTCTCTTTAAGGCCCACCCTCTGGAATACTCAGTCCCATCTGATTGGTCAGCTCACTCACGCCTGAGCCAGCACTGTCCACCATGTCTCTGGTTGGCACTGTCTTGTTTTCATCTTTCTGTTAGCTTCACTTCTGCAGCGAATATACACATATATTAGGCAAATGTGTGACATAGCGTGATGTCACAGAGTCACAGAACTAAAGGCGGGACTGCTGACGAGGCCTTTTAGGTGCAGTGTTTCGTGTGGGAGCGAGGAGCTCCCACTGGCACTCACTTAGGGCTTTATAACTAATAAGATCTTTTACATGCACAGGAAGCTATAAGCATCCAAAGGAAACTTTTTATTTTTATTTTAAAAAAGCACAACAGGTCCCTTAAAGTATTGAATATGCAAGAATGCGTTTTGCTTCTACTACACTGTGTTCTAGTTCTGCTTCATCTACTTGAATAAGCTTAAACATGACAATTAACTTTAGTCTGTATTGTTACTTTATAACTGGCAGGTGGATTTCTAATCCGGTGGATTAGAGGTGGATTTCTGGCCGGTAAAGTGAAAAAAAAGCACTAATTCTTCACTGTGGCGTTAGAGTTGACTTGTGTTTTGACTTTCCAGTGGGCTGTCAGAGTTGTGGACATTTTCGGATTTTCTTAAAGAAAAAAAAATAAATGCTTTTTTTTCAGGGAGCTAATAGAGAGGGAGAGAGTGGGCATCTTCTTCTGGTTCCCGAGTGAAGTGCGAAGCTCTGCGAGGTCATGAAATAATAGCAACTGTGGCACCAGTAAATGGGGCAACTCATTTGTAGTGAAACTGCACGCTATACGGCTCCCCGCCTGAGACGTCCTCTCTCTCAGTTACAGCTTTCTCAGCAGTCCTACATTTATTAGATATCTGGATACAACACTGAACTTATGAGACTTTTTGACGCAATCTATTCCCACAGCAAAGTATATAAAATGTCTAATTAACTTGAAACCCATATTTTCCTAACGCCGTCCTATAATGAGGGGCCTCTGATTTCTTGTTTTTCTTTTTTTTTTTCTTTTCTTTTTTCAATCCTCATTCCATTAAGTTTTAATTAACACAACGAGGATTCGGTGTCCTTTAATGACATCGCTTGGAGGAGACATTCGTACTCATTAACGATCAATAACTCTTAGACAAAAATGGAGAGCGAACAGAACGGTCCCCAGCGTTGGCATAGGCACAGAGTGAGAAGGTGTGCAGGAATGTTGCTTCTCTCATTATTTTCCCTTTTTCTTTTTAAATTGTAATTGGGTAAAAGAGGACGACGCAGACAGTACTGAGTTAATGTGGGAGAAAACAAAAAATTGAGGCACAGGGAGACTTCCCGTCAACACCTTTTTTAACGTTCATATTTTTTCACAAGTTGTTTCGTGTCTCCAGAAGGTTACAATTAAGTTAGTCTGAAACTTGCTGGTTCAACAACTTTGTGGCCACTCACACCTGAGGACAGAAACAAGCTCCTTCCGAGCATGACTCAAGAAACACAAACCAGTTAGCTGACATCGAAACCATTAGCATTTCTTGACTGACACCGAAGATGACAGCACTGAAACATGACCCATATTTAAACTTTATGGCTGTGATGACTGTACTGGCATGTCATTTGCACAGTGAAGTTAGGCAAGCACACTTTTCAAGAAGTACCGTGTTGGTTTGATCTGGAAATTTCCGACATGTTAAGTGGAGCTTGAATCAATATTCGAGCAGAGTGACACGCAACAGGTTTAAACTGATTTTCACATGGATTTTATGTCCTCATGCATCCCAAATAAAAGGTGTGCTCTCTGTTGTGAGAATTAAATGAGCTCTCCTTGCATCAAGCACGGCCTCGGAAAATCAGTTACAGAGAAGAAAAAGCAGAGAGGAAAACCAAATTACTTGCTGATTATGCATCGAGTTCAAATGGATAAGTAAATAAGAGGAATGTTTAAAATGCTGCGCACTTCATTTGCAAAATATGTTTGTTTTTTTTCATTAGATTTCTCTCAGAATTTTTATGTGATTTCCATCGTGGTTTTTCATAAATATGAAACCGCTACAAATAATCAGATTTGTTTGAAAGAGAAAAATAAAATAATGAATCCCGCTCACTTCTTTTTACTTTAAAAACAATTTCATAAGCCGCCGTCCTGCCACGGCGCCATCACCGCAGGAAGGCCGAGTAACTCATGACTTTGGCCCAGTTTAAGGGCTAAGAGTGACAGTCATGAGGCCATGTACTCTAATAGCTATCCACGTGCTGACAGAATCAGGCTGCCCACTCCTCTCACCACAGTGTGGACTCTTGATCCTGATCAGCATTAATATTCACAGAGCAGGCATAACTGATGCAATCACTTTTTCTCACACACACACATTAGTCAGATTACTGAATTCTGTGCAAAGAAGGCATTGTTAAGCTTTGTGCAACTTGCGTGTATTAGCAGTAAGATATCCTGTGTTATTGCTGCTTTAATGGTACCATATTGATGAAAAGATGCCTCTGACTCTAAACCATGCATTTTAACAGCACTGTAGACAACCACTGACAAGAGGTTATGCCATGAATGAATTGGTATTTTAAAAAAATGAAAATATCTGGCTTAATTTTATCTCTTTAACTGTTAGTCGTCGCTGTTAAAGATATAATATGTAACATGTATGCATTAAAATGTCTAAAAACGACCCGACCTCTGTTCTATGTTGTGTCAGATGTTTCTAACAATGTTCTAATGCAGTGAAATCTGTAGGTTTAGTCAAGTTGACAGTGCTTTTCACTTCAGCGTCTGGAGAGTAAAGAATGACATCGATGAACGTGACAGTGAACTTGAACTTAACTGGTTGTTTAACAGTGAAGAGAAAAACTCAGATGATCCTACGCTGCGTACGACTTTCTTTGAGGTTCTGGCAGAAATTGTAAACAGTGCTTTTAACATTCCATGTGAATGGAAAAACAAACTCTCTCACAATATTAATTGTTTATTTTTCATGGTATCTATAACCATCTGGGCATACATTCAGTGTATGTTTTGCTACATCTGATAGACCCGATGTTTCATTGTCTCTGGGGTCCGACTCTTTGGGATCGATGTCTCGTTTTATTAACTTTTCTTATTATTCTTCGAGATGTTTATCACCTCGGGCGAATGGAATGGTTCATCACATGACATCACACAGCTCATCATTTTTATGGGTGTGGTTTTTAACACATTAAGACGATCCAGATGTGTTTCACAGTCAGGACAGACACGTTCCTTTTATTTTTATTTTTATTTTTATAGCCTTGCATTTATATATTTTTCTTAAAGATCAACGGAAATGTAAATTGATGGGCAGGAACTCTACACTTCCACCTTTAATATTCTATCTGCTCTTTAAGATAGCTGATCATTGGGGAAACAGGGGAATGATAACATAGTTTTAAAAAAAATAGGGAATTCCTTAATTATTTACAGTGCTGCTGTAAACTTAATAAAGAATAAAATAAGTCAGGAGGCTGGAGACCCATTACAGTCGTACTGCACATTATTATTATCATCCCTGTGTAGCTGAAGTCTTTTTGTCCACAATCCAAGCTTCCCTCTGATCTCATTGTCCTAAATGTTGCATATTCTTGAATATGTTTCCCCATCCTCCTTTACTGTATGTCTGTCCATCTGTCTATGCGTTGCCCTCCTTCCCTCTCAGGAGATGGTAATGGGATCTTAGCAGAAGTCTGATTAAAAGGACACTCCCTCCTTGGAGACCACCCGACAGTTTTCCCTTTTTTCTCCCCCCCTCTTCCTCAGAGCGTCAGAAACCTTGGGTACGGGAACAGAAGGGCCCTGATAGCAGGCTCACGCAGCGCAAGCTAATTAAATTAAGCCTCCTTTAATAAAAGAGGAAGTGAACTTAACGCTTTTATCCCGACTCCGCCATCAAAGGAAGAGGGAAAATAAGGCAGCAGCGGGGGAAAAAAAATAACACACAACCTGCAGATATGAATTTCTTCCTGTTACGTTACACTCGCGCTACCCCTGAGCTATGTTCAACCTCGTGCGGGGAGAGGAGGATCCGTCAGAGAGTTCACGAGAACCAGAACTGTTGAGAAACGATTACAAACTTTTTTTCCCATCTCTCCGCTCCTTGCGGTTACAGTCGTTTCTGTGGTTTTAAACTCATGTGCGTCACATCCCCCCTTGCCTTGCGTGTGCGTGCGTGTGTGTGCATCTGCATGTGTGTGTGTGTGAGTGAATGAATGAATGTGTCACGGGTACTTCCTCCACCCTTAGGTCACCAGAGCACACTAAATCCTGGTTGTTTTAATTACAGCCCAATGAGGTCCGCACACACGAGACTCCCCAGCAGCACCTGCTCGGAAAACCTTATTTTCAGGTTGATGGGTTTGAATTTTTTGCATTTCATACATAGGATTTCCGACCAAATATGAAATGAAGCCAGACCTTGTGAAAAATACTTTAATCTTAATGGACAAGGAGAAAATACAATTTGGGACGGCGGGGTAGATAAAAAAGAATTTGTGGTTGGGGGGAATAATTTAGTGTTCAGCGCATTACGGAGGGGAAATGCCCCTTTAACCTGTAGCTATGAGAACTAGAAGTATGCCCTGGTATTCGTATTCGGAGTCTTTTTTAGTGAAGCAAAAGAGCTTCGGAACTTAAGTCCGAGTCCATCACTTCCCATATCAGGGGAGGAGGAAATGGAAGGTGTTGGAGCGGGGCAAAGGCCAGAAGGAGGAAATCAAAAGGATTATCATAAATTTACATGATCAAAACTTTCTGCTTTATATGCGGTAAGTTTGGAAATCTGTCTGGAGTAGAAAAAACAAAGTGAAAGACACAGACATTTCTGATATATATGGTGCCAGAGGATAATCGACCTTTGGGATTTGATGTCCATTGTACAAACACTGTAAAGTTTAACATTTGTCGAGCCAAATCCCGCAGAGCGCACGTCCTGGTGTACCAGGTCGGTGGGAGATGTTCGACACTGGCCATAAGGAAGAGGAGGAAAGTGATGCTCTGCTTTGGTTCAACAGGCCGGCGACAGAGAGCGAGAGAAACAGGGAGAAAGAGGAGAAAAGAGCCTCTCCTCTTATCCTCATTATGTAAACGAGGTGCATGACTGTTCAGTGGGTCCCTCGAGAGTTAATTACCAGTGGCTTCTCAGCCTAATTGGCTGAAACTAAAGAATTTGCCATTTCTTATTCCCATGCTCGCGCTTCCCAACCCCCTCTCCATCTTCCTCTCTCTCCCTCTTATTTTGTCTTTCTCTTTGTTTCCCTCTCTCTCTCACGAGCACGCTTTTCCTTCTCCAGCTCTTCAACCTGTTTTCTTGTTATTTTTTTTATTTATTTATTCTCCCCCCCCCTCCCCCTCAGTGTCGGCCCTTCCAGCTTCGCTTCATGCCAGTCGAGAAATCTGGCACTGATGCTTAATTTGAGCATCTGCTCCAGCTGGCAGTGGATAAGCAGATTTTTACATTGCTAATTCCAGCTATTTGGCTAGATTAATCACTACTGGATAAAGAAGAGAAAAACGGGGGCTGAGAGTTGCCCATCACTTAGAAACAAAAAAGAGATAGCGAGAGCTGGCATCTCATCTATTTCTAAATTGATGCAAATTAAATTCAAAAAGACATGGATAACAAGTTTGAAGTATATGAAAGTGGGCAATACTGTGAGGAAATATTAATAAAACAGGGCAGGCAAGAAGGGGAACCAAGGGAGCCGGGAGGCTTTGATTTTCATAGGACAGTGCAAAAGTAACCAAAAGCTATTTTGGACATGTCGTGCGCAAAAAAAATACACAAACTCTCTCTCTCTCTCTCTTACTCCCCCCTCGCTCCCTCTACTTCGAATTTATTTGATGCGTCTTTGAAAGCCATCAGA
The DNA here is from genome assembly GCA_903131615.1 of Diplodus sargus. NCBI lineage: Eukaryota > Metazoa > Chordata > Actinopteri > Spariformes > Sparidae > Diplodus > Diplodus sargus. The sequence goes on from CAEMYA010000051.1 coordinate 5,337,374, forward strand.
GTTAATACATGCAGCCGGATACTGTAGCTCCAGCTATCATATTCAAGACTGACAGGCCGGGTGGATTACTAATGTGACAGCCAGTCGGTCGGGTCGGCTGAAATTTGAATGAAGTGACCAGCAATTAGCCAGATGTTTTCCAGTCCGACTGTCCTTTTAGAGAACAAGGCAACATATTTCTGAGCGGAGTAAAGATTTCCAGAGCTTAACTCAAGCAGCAGAAGACCAAAATATTCTGACTGAAACAATGCAGGATCCTACATTTTAAAAGGTGCACTATGCAGTTTTGAGGAGCACATTTTAATCAGGAGAGAAAGATCATCATTGATTCATTTTCACACTTAAGCAACCTAAATAGACAAACTCTTTCCTTTCAACTTTTTCAGACCTGAAAGGACAACATGTTTTCATACGGTTTGACTTTGACTTTTGATGTTTATATGTGGCGGACCCTGCCACCTTTCTAGCTTCAAACAGAGTCCTGGGGAGCTTAAATTCCTCTGAGAACAGCTTGATTATCCAGTCATGGATAATCATATTAAGAATCATATTTCTCTCTGTATTATTACCTCATTAATATTTTAAATATTAAAATTCTGACTCAAGCCACTTTAACAGCAAAGCATTGACTTTTACGTATGTGAGACTCTGTGTGCTGTTGTAGAGACAAAGATTAAAGTTCTTTACTCCAAAGCCAGAAAAAACTGACCAAACTAAATAACAGCGTTTAGAATTCATCTGCTTTTTTATTTTATTTTGGTGCACAAGTTCAAAAAACATGACAAAAATAAATAGAAACGAAAGAGAAAAAGTAAGACTAAGGGAAAGAAAGGAAAGAATAAATAAAGACAAACAACCTTGTGGAGTAAAAAGGGTCTCTGAACAAATGTAAAGAGTGGAAAACATTAAAAGCTGAAAATCTACATGGTCTGCTGCCATAAGGAAGCTATCATCAAAACCACCTTAAATGAAATGATGTTATTTTCCATGACAGCAGGTGCTATGCAGCCGGCTTCGCAGGTGTAACTGGTTGGTCGAGGCAATTAAAGTAGGACTGATGGTTAGAAACGCTTCAGATAAACAACTCAATCGGCTGACAACTGTTGGCATCTTGCAGCATCTGTGATTTCGTGCGCTACCTGTACATTTCTCTGCATGTTGTCCCCGTTTTAATTTCGTTATGCAGACCGCTTAATATATACGGTTATTTTACAAACCAATGCACACCACTCCTCCTCCTCTGGATTCTGTTATGACCGATGACAAAGTCCTGTAACAACCGAAGCGGGACTGTGGCGTTTATGCGCGGCTCTGTGAAAAGTGAAGGGAATGTACTTATTAGCCGGGTCAGGCACCGGAGCCGGAGCTCGGATCAGGGACAAAACATCAAAACAGCCTCGCAAAAAAATGTGATTCAGAACGTCATTTTCTAACAGTGAGTGCATCTAACATGAAAGCAAACCGAAGCCTTAATGATAAATATTCTGTAGAGCAGAATTAAAATGAAAGTCGTTCAATTTGCTGTCCCCTCCATTAGCCGGAGAAAAACAGACAGCCAGGAGAAAAACACTGAGGGACTTAGCGCCACTTTTGTATTGTATAAACACTGATCCAGTCCTGGAAGTGGTGCGGACAAAATATGATTAGCCGTGCTTGTAGTTCAAAGGCCCGGCACAAAGTCTGGCTGCTCTGTGCAGGCATATCTGTACCTTCACAGCTGTGTTTTTATAGATAACTGCCATGTTCGACGTGCGCCGCACAGAAATACTATTTATTCAGTGTAATGAGCAGATATTAAAGAGAAAATGAGGAACCGTGAAAACAGAGGGACACAGGAGAGAAGAATGACAGAGAAATAATAATGATAAAGGTAGAATAAAGAGGAAAAATGAGGCATTAAGCACATGAAAGGGGGGAGGTTTTCTTTTCCTTTTTCTTTTTTAAGAAATGTCATTAGCAACTTTCTCTCTGTCCTGAAAGTGTCGCACACTCATCAGACTGTACAGTGACTAAACTATGGAACAATTCTGTTTGCACTGTATGAAGCAATCTGACAACATCCACTCAGGACATTCCCTCGACCCTGAATGAAAAGCGAGGACCGAGGATGCGAAGGGCAACATTTCAGGAATGTCACAGTCAAACATTTTAAATCTTCAACCTCCCACCACAAACTGCATTTCTGCAAAGAAAATATTAGATTTTTTCTGTACGCTCAGCCGAGAAAAGCACAGTCAAGAGGAGCACATACTTGAGGTCGCAGTAGAGTAGAGTTGTAGTATAATCGGGACATTTTTGACACGAGGACACTGGGACCGCTGACCTGACCGGTGAAGGCCAGTCGAATCGAAAACGGACCCATTTCTAACCCTGAACCTGCAGCCAATAGGCTGTAAAATAACTCCTCCCAGTGTACCGCGGCCGATAATTTAATATTTCATAATGATAATAACTCACATAAATAGATCATAATAGTGCAGAATTCATGTTGTAAAATGTTTGTCCTTAATGTAACTTTTACAAGCCACAAAATACCACTATTCAGTCCCAGAACGCACACAGCTACCGCCCACCCTGGTCTCACCTCCCGCACCCCCTCCTCGGCCTGTCTCTCACCTTTTGCTTTTCTTCGGTTGGTTTGTGAGCGGGATTACTCAAAAAGTACCGATTGGATTCTCACGAAACATGGATGGTGGACGGTTCTCGGCCCAGAATAGACCCCATTAACCTTTGGTGCAGATCTGGATAAAGGGACGCGTCCAGGAATCTCTCCGCACTTTCTTTAACACTGCGAGATAAGACAACTATTTCGTTAATTTCTGAGGAGTGGATGTTGGTTCAAAATTCAGAGTGATACAGGGCTATAGGATTTGAATTTAGATAAAGCTGGATTGACTTTAACGTTCCTAGGTGGTGGTTTGTGCTCAACTTAGTTCCAGTCCGATTTTTATGCCATGTTGCTCTCGTAGTAAATATATTTGCGTATTTAGAATCAGTGCATTTAATTGCATAAATAATAAACCATATGAAGACATGATTAATTCACTGGTTAATATTGAAATTATGTATATGTCAATGAGATTAAAGGCACAGTTTGTTTAATCCCATCTTTGCTCAAAATCACAGGACTATATTTACAATTTAGGGACACAGTTGTCATCGTTCCGTCATTTCAATGTAATTTTCTGCGTGTTTTCTTGGTTTTTGTGGTGTCTTTCTGCTCTGTTTCCCTCCAGTGTTCTTGCGCTCCTCACCAGTCTGATTTTCACTCTACGACTGTCTAATTAGCCCAGTCCTGTTCCCTGTGTTCCTCCCCAGATCGGCCTATCAGCTCCTTCCCTCTTCCTAATGTTGTTTCCCACTCATTCCCCTCACCTGCGTTTTCTCCGCCTCACTGCACCTGCACCGCATCCCACGCATTGCTATAGTTCTATATTAAAGTCCATGCTTCAGTTCAGTCTTTGTTGATCATTTGTTTGAGTTTCCACGATCCTGCTGTTGTGTTGGCCTGTTCCTTGTGTGCCGTGATCCTGATCAAAAGTTCACCCGTTGCATTCCCTGCCTGCCGCCTCGCGCATTACGACCTGCTCTGCCTCACTGTGGCGAAAGCAATCAATGAATCAAACAAACGTGTGCAATTCATGTGATTCCTAATGTTTTCTCAAGATCTGCGCATTCAGAGCTGAACTGAAATTGTTTTGGGGCGGAAATGTCCACATCACACTTCTGTATGCTGAATATTGGACAGAGATTGGCTTCCAAGCTATTTGTAATGTGACAAATCTATTAATCTGTTGCTCCCAGATGTTAAGTGTGCGTCATATCTGGGTTACATATAGATTCTTGGCATTTCTTACTTGCTTTCATTCAAGGAAAGCCACAGATGAAGTGACCTGTGTAGGTGAAGCAAACACATAAAATAGAAGGAGAGAATATCTAAAGAAATATGTATGAAACTTCTTGCCAGTTTTAATTTCAATGGCCCTCTAAACTTTGTCACCAGACTGGAGTTTAGTTCCTTCAGAGCAGATATTTGACAGCTGTACTAGAGGAAGATGAATGAGATTTATCTTCTCTGACTACACGTCTCCTCAGCCCTCAGTGAGCGTCCCCTCCCGTTATCTTTCCCTCCCCCCTATGGTTCTTTACTCCCTCGCTCCCGCCGCGTCCCTCTCTCACAGCGAACAGTATCACCTGTGTGGAGGACGCTGGTGGTGGCATTTGAGGAAACAGCTGCTTACCCTCCACTTTCCTCACCCCGTGCCCATTACAGTGATTATCAGTACTGTCAGTCAGAGCAGCCACCGCAACCCTCCCCCAATCCCGCAGTCCCACCCTTCTGTGGCCTGCAGGGCTCTGCTGATAGACGGATCTGGCGCTCCCCAGAGATGGAGGGAGACGGGGGGAGATGGTGGCAGGAAGAGGAAGCTGTTCAACACCTCAACAGGAAAGGAGAGCAGGGAGGGTGCCGGAGAGAGGCATGTTACTGCCGCTCTCTGCTGGCGTTCTTCTAGGGAATACGTGCGATATGGATGAAGGCCATCGAGCGCTAAGGATAAGGTGGTCGCCCGTGTTGTCAGAGGGCGTCTGCTGAGGTAAACAGCTGACAGACATCATATAGTGAGCCAGAGACTCTTAGCAAATATTTTCATTTCACACGTGCTCATCTCAGACTGTTTATTTTTTCCGTTTTGGTTTTTCAAATCAAGCCTTTTCTTGTTAACTTCTGCACACGGGCAATCTCTGTCACTCTCAGTCTCTCAACACATTTCCTACATGATGAATTTGGTTGAGGAACACACAAAATCAAGCTGCTCACGCAGGTACAAAATCAACGAATGGAAACGCGTGTTTCCTTGCAAAATTTAGACAGGAAATAAAATTACATTTGTAAAAATTGTGCACGAATCCCGATTCGTGCAAGTGTATTGCTGTAAGAGAGCGAAGACTAAAGTCAGTGACCACAGTTCAAGACTGAGTTTCAACTTTTGTGGGCGAGACATCACCGGATATCTTTCAGGAGACCTGTGGACAATTTCAAGCCATGTATGTCGCAGGACTGTTCAGGACTTCTCCAGTCGAGTCAGCGGCGACCAAAACAGGTATTTCAAGCCAAACCGCCGCGTGTTCCTAACACTAACCAAGTGGTTTTGTGCCTAAACCTGACCGCAGCACATGCACAGTGTCGTCACAACATACAATTGACAGCTAGGAAAAGTTAAGTTGCAGCATTAAGAAACATTATGCTTCAACATGACTCTGGCTTGCGGGAGCGTGCGCTGCCAACATTCATTCTGGCACAAGGGGTTGAAATAAAAGCCCTTGTTTAAAGGAAAACTCTGAAAATATGTGCATTGGAAACGAGTGAAACGATCTCAGCAGAAGTCTCCGCAGAGATCTCGTTTCAACATTTTTCGAGAGTGAGAGCGTTGGATGGTGAAAGTACCCAAAAACATGCCAAGATGTGTGTAATGTGACTTTTGATGAAATACTTAGAAGGGAGAAAAAAAAGAGAATTCTGACGATCCCAGCAGAACATATGTCTGCATGCTATGCTGAGCGATCCCTCACATCATTGTTTGCATTACCCTTTAGGTTTAAAACATACTTAAACCCCAGAAAGAGGAAATAAAATGTCCTCTTTTTAAAGCACACAGTGCGGTGCGTCATTAATGTCGATGGACCGAGGACTCAGAACCAGTGACTGATGCCGCTGAAATAAAGGGCCATCCCCAAAAAACCTTTGATCTTTTCTTCTGCTTATGCCATTAGTGTAGAGAGCCACACGGGGTGGCTCGCCGCCAGGACTTTGTTAGATCTAGCTAACGAGGAAGGCTCAGGTAGTCCTAATAGAATCTTTCCTGCTCTTATCTGTATTGACTTCAAACAGTGCAGAATGAATGGAAAACACTCTGAGTCTGACTTTGAGGGTGAGGTTGAGGAATACTTATGGGTTTGTGGGGGTTTTTTTTCTACAGGCTGGGCTGCCGCGCTCCTACTACACTGCGGCAGATCAAAGTTAATTCCCCTCTTAATTAAGCTGAAATTGGATGAGAGCAGGCAGGGACTAGCTTTTGTTTTCCTTGGTGCCGGCAAACTGTACGAGCTGTACGTCTGAACGTGCGTGTGTGCGTGTGCGCAAAGAGGGAGTGAGTTTGTGTATCTGGCCTGGTGGCCACAGGTGTGTGTGTGTGTGTGTGTGTTAGAGGCTGGCTGTTTCCTCTCTCTCCTGACGGACAATCAGCCTGCATGCGGCCCGGCGTTTGCGCGGCAGTGCTCCGTAATGAGACTCCTTCTGCCGCACTCTTTTTCATGGCCATGTCCATGTGTTGTGATGCTAATGAGCCCTCGCCACCAAAAACATCCCCTCCCCCCGCCACCCTTAATTGTCCTCTTTGATCTACCACTAATTCTGCTAATTAGGAGCCCAACTTTCAAAGTTAAACGTTTTGCTTGCACCTCCAAGAGCGCCCGTTGCATGCGTGTGTGTGTGTGCACAAGGGACACCAAAATAAAATGGCATAAAGAGAAGGGAAATTGTCATCTCCCCCCACCCCATCTGTCACTCTGTGAACTGCAGGGCTAGGTTATGCGAGGTGAGCGTCGTCGCAGGGCGTGCAAAGCGGACGCAATCACCTGCCATGCGGAACTCATTACGTTAGCTTACATTATCAGCAAACACAGGACAGCGCGTCTGCAAACGTGCATTGTATCATGCACGGAACAGAAGTCTTCCCCGGCACAGATGCCTCAGGTTGCGTCGGTCTGCACAAACACATCTGCACACGCACAAACAGATTAAACACACTGTATGAGCAAGTTCGGCTCAGAGCAAACATCCACTGACATAATCATGGGGGCACATCCGCCTGAGCGTATTCTTTCGCCCACCGATGTGCTGGCTCTGCCGCCTCATGCAGCTGCACAGTTATTCAGTGAGCTCTGCAAAACCATCCAAAATGAGCACAATTGCACCACGAGAACTTTGATAAAGGCGTTTAAGCATTAGTTATAAAGTTCGAAGGATCACTCCATCACGCTTATCCTATGAGAATCCCAGGAAAACGAACTGCTTTTTAAATGTTTTCTTGTGTTCCCCTTCCTCTGCCAGTAGGCGTGGATTTGTTTATTTTTTTGCACCCTTAAAGATTCAGGAAGCGTCCCTGCCGGATTTCACGCTAATTTTAAAATAATTTTGATCAAAGAGGCCTGGGAGGTGCGCTGTGCAGAAATCTCTGGCAAAACCACAAACAGCTCTGCTATTTATCTGGTCAAGCTGCTTTCACGGTATTTTTATTTTTTTTTAAAAGCCCTTCGGCTGATCTCACACAGTTAACAGAGATATCAGCGACCCTTAGGATACTTCTTCGTGAGCTCACCGACCACGAGCGCACGTATCCGCTGACGGCACACATGAGCACTCGGGGAAAAAAAATAAATAACACACATACAGTAGATCAAAGTTGCCCACATGCGGAAAAAAAAACTGCCTTCTGTGGCCTGTGCCATTTCTGGCCAACAGTGTCATCCCTCCTCCATATGTATGAGGGAAGAGACGGAGCTGAGCACAATCAGTGGGCATGTCACTGCGGCAGCCTGCCCCAAAAAACAACCAACACATCTTTATCTCGCTGACGAGAGTCGACGCACCCGGAAAGAGGGCAGCTGGATATCGTCCAAAGCCATCTTCAACGTGTTTTTCATGAGCTTGTGTCTCGGAATGCGAGTTGCGTTTCGATATCGCGCTGCGTTTGTGTGACAAACTTCATTTGGATGGAGACTTAATGGAGGGAAACTTCAGTGACACCTCGACTGCATTTAGCCCGGTGCCAGACGAAATGGTTTGCGCTTAATTAAAAGGGAGCGAATTCCCAAAGAAGTGGCCCTAACCTGCGTTCAGAGTCACAAAGGGACTCAGCTTTTATTGGTTTCTGCAAGTAATCAATATTAATCACTGGCAGGAAAAAAAGGAAAGAAAGAAAGAAAAACAAGAGACAAGCTAAGAGGCCGCACTCCACTTCAGACAGCCCATGGTCACTTCTCATTCCTATCAAACTGAATTGTGATTAGCTAAAGGCCCCAGATAAAGCAAGATGAGCAATTAATAGTGTTGTCAGCCCAATGAGAGAATCCCTGGCCGCACTTCATCGGCACATCGATTGCGAGTTTCACTACAGAATGCAGACATCCTTTCTCTGAACCAACAGGCATCAATCTGCTCGGAAACAAAACAAATACACAAAACAGACTGTGCTGACTTTGCAGAGGTTGCGTTCTTTTGGCATCCAGAGCGTTGCTTTCAACAATACACAACTTGAAAGAAAGAAAGAAAAAAAAAATAAATCACAAATAAACCCCTCTGAGAGCTTGACGCAACACTCTGAGGCTCTGAGGAAAGAGGCAGCAGGAGAAGAGGGAGAAAAAAAAAAACGTGGATGGGGAGTGTTGGAGGGAGTCGATATCTTTCCAGATTTTGAGAATGTTAATAATGTGGAGAGGAGAGGGGGAAGAAGGCAGCGGCCTGACACAGCACAGCCAGGGGATCCCATGCCAATCGGAGCATGGCCTTTTAGCCGAGCGCTCTGTCAGAGATGCCAGTTTGACGGACGACGCCGGCCCAAGTGACATTTCTCCGGGGTAGGAAAGAAGGAAGGGACAAAAAGTGCGAGACATCACAGGTTGTTAAAGAGAAAGAGGCTAAAAAAGCATGGAAAAAGCATCCATAAGCATAAAGGGGACGAGGGCAAAATGGTTGTCTTTATGTCAATTTTGTGTTATTTCCCCAGGTGTGAAGTGTACTCAAATGTCCTGTTCTTGTAAAAGCAGTGCAATTCTTTACCGAGCATCTTCTGGAGCAGCAGATTTGTGCACTGGAATGCTCAGAAAATGTGCCTAAATTCGTTATCTTAACATTTTTTTTTTTTTTTACATCAGATCTAAGGGCAGTGAAATTTAAACTACGTGAATAAAAAGCTCACAACTACAGTGATGAGACGGATGGATTTCAAAATGTAGTCCAGACGAGGTTAATTATAATCCACTTGGGCCGACTACATATGAATGTGTCTGATTCCGTTGTAAAATTTGCACCTCACTTAAGATTACAAATAAAATCGTTGAAGGAATAACTGGTCGACACTAAATTGAAATGAAATTCATCCTCTGCTATCCAAGCCTGTTTTTTTTTCTTTTTTTCTTTTTTTTTTCAGTTTTCTGGCAATGTGGCTGGATTCGCCTCATCTTACCTGTGAGGTTGTTAAACAAACAAGAGATGAGATCAGAGGTGAGGTAAGGGGATGGAAAAGCTTGTTTATTGGCTCGGAGCTCATTAGCATCGCGCCCATTAGCGTCCTGCCAGCTCCGCTGCCCCTCACCGTCACTCAATCCTCTGAGACGGACTGGCTGTCAGCGCGGAGAGGCGGCCAACATGCCCTGCAGAACAAACACACCCACGGCCAATTTTCTGCTCAGTCTTTATTTATCCATTTGCCGTCTGTCTGTGATTCAAGTAGAAAGGACAGGTAAACAGATGGACCAGAGGACTGTAGCAAGGCGAACTAACGGATGAATTGTAAACATTCGGATTGGAAGGTCCTTTACATGAAGGCTGTTTCTAAGAATTTGGCAGACTGACTTACCTTTTTTTATTATGGAAAACTAGATTTAGTGATTTAGTTTTAAGTTATGTTACGTAAGTAAGTTAACATACCAAAATAACGTAACTGATGTTAGTAAGTGAAACGTTTTTATGTGAACATCACTTTCGGTACTGTAAGTTACGAGCCTGAACATTATTTTTTTTTTTTAAATTTCAACCTAAAGTATGATCTTTTCCTAAACCTAACCGAGTAGTTTCAGTGCTAACCAAATGTCTGGCAACGAACGTATCTATGTTACTATATCTCCACCGTTGGATGAAGGCAGATCAACAATGCCATGTTTGTTCCTTTAATACAAGCAGATGAACAGGGCAACAGTCTAACCTAACCCTAACCTTGAAACACTTGTCAGCTTGCAAGTAGCTCAATACCAACATTTTAATGAAACACCCCCCCCCCCCAAAAAAAAAAAAACCAAGCAAAAAACACATATCACTGATATGTGATAACTGTTGTTTATAGACTGCAAAAACAGTCATTACCATGTTGTCAGATTTTGCAGCTGATGCAGGACGAAGGAGAGGGCAGCTGAGATGGAGCCGAATGGACGCGATGTAACAGAAGATGAGGCGGCTGTGGCTCAGGGGTAGAGCCAGTGCCTTGTTATCGGAAAGTGCGACTGTTCGATTCCCCCTGGCCTGCATGTCAAAGTGTCCTTGGGCAAGATACTGAACCCCAAACTGCTCCTGATGTTCTGATCGCGCCTTGCATGGCGGCCATCAGTGTATGAATGTATATATGAATTACTGTAAGTTGCTTTGGACAAAAAGCGCCTGCTAAATGCCCTAAAGTGTAGATATATACACTATTGTTTTGGCTTTATTGTATTATAAGTGTTTGGAACATCAGCTGAAAATGTGTTTAGGATAATGACTGACTCGGGAACTCCTTACAGCTCGTAACTAAAAGCTAAATGATTGACTGAAGGACAGGTTGGCTCTGGGGCTCTGTCTTCAGCTCTTCCCTTGTATTCATTAGATCCTCTGAATAGAACCACATGCAAGCCAACTAACATATCATTTTCACGATGCTTCTTCTTCTGTGTTTTCTTCCAACTCTCAGTTTCTTTGCTATTCTTTCTGTCTTTATGTGTGCATTATTTACTGCTCGTTGTGGATGATGGCCCACCACAGGATCGACCCTGCCTTCATGCTTTGTCCCCATCGTCTTCCTCCATTGTCGGACGCAGCTTTTAACCTGCGTCTCCCCCTCTCTCGTCCTTGATTTGTCAGGTTGCTTGTTCCCGTTACAGTAAGTCAGTTCGGAAAATGCTGGCGGCAGATGGTGGGTAGGAAGAGGAGGAGAAATGACAATATATATCCGACGGGCCATCCCCTCCTGGCAGCAAATATCTAACATCTCGGGCCAAATCACGTGGGTGTGCACATAAACAGAAATATACAGTAGATGGGGTGTGATCATAGCTCACTAAGTTGTGTTTTTTTGTTTTTTTTTGTGAATCTTCCAAAGCTCATGTGCATATGGCCCTCAAACAATGAAAATGTTACCGTGGTCAGTGGCATTAAGATTTAAAAGGCAACCTACACACGATCCTTCCCTTTTTCAATGTTAACAGCAGTGTTGCGATTTTCCACAGCAGAAGGAGATGGCAGGGGAATAAAGGTAAGAAACAGGCACTGGCATGGAAGAGTGAAGATCTGGGCCCTGGTTGGCTACAGCCTCCTGTTTTCATCCAAGAGGATTTTTTTCAAAGGGCGGACAGTCTACCTTACACCAGATGGCTGCAAGGAACCAGCAGACCAATTTGTATTACAAATTTGCTGAATAAGGAGAGGTATGTGCTGCATCAAGCCAAGTCTGAGGAAGACCATAGACCATTCTGGAGTTTTGAGAGTTTGAGGGGAAAATGTTATATTATGGCACACGTATTAACCATAGTTACTAACGAGAATGCAAAATATCGGCTTGTTATTAGTCATTATAAAGCAATTTCTAATACCTTCTTCTTAACGACAAGGCCATTAACTGAGTTTTCCCCCAATAACCTCCTAATAACCTCTTACTTATAGTAAGTAAGGAAGTTGGTTTACCGCAAGTAGCCTTCCTTCTTAAGCACTTCATAAATATGGTCTATTCTTATTTAAAAAACACAAACTGCCATTCTTAATAGTGACTATCAAACCCTAAATGAACTCTTTCCAACCCACATCCTAAAGTGAGGGCTCACTCATAAGTAATTCACTCAGTTTGACACACATTAACCCACACGGGTTCTACCAGTGAATTAGTTATGAGCAAGACCTCACTTAAAATGAAACTCTCGCCAAAAAGCAACCTTTGTAAAAACATAATTACAACAAAAGAGGCACTTTTAAGATTTACGGTAGTTTCATTTTTGGGCAAGCTAATTTTCAGTGGGGTGCAGGGGCACACTTACCCTAGCATCAAAATCGCTATTTTCAAAACACTAAGAAGACTCGACACAACACGAAACTTTGCTCGTAGTGTCACCAGGGTCTCTACACATGAACACGAGCATTGAGAACATTGTTTGTGTACACAGAGTTTACTAAAAAGAACGTTTTTGGATGACTCATGTTAGCTGCTGCATCTCCGGCACGCCGCCGTCATGGCAGACAAAAAGTGTTGATCCCCAAGTGCAACCAAACAGGTAGGAGGTCCACCATTTATCTCTTCTTGTTCCTGTGTTGAAACTGGCTGAACTCTTGTAGTTGGTTGCAGAAGTGGAACATTTCTCAAAATGTTTACTAAAGTAGCAATACTGCTTTGTAAAAATGCTCATTTACTACTTGAACGGGTTTACATCTTTTAATGCTCAAAAAACACATCAACTTTCTCATACTGTCCAGTGCTGCAGCTCTGTCTGAATTGCTCTGTAAGGCCCGCCTCCCGAATATCTAGTCTGCTCTGTTTGGCCAGCTCCCACATGCCTGACCCAGTACAACGAACAGCAAGGGTATAGCATTCATACATTTATGATACATTTATACCCTAGAGGGCACTTTTGTCGACTGAAAAGGCCCCCTATGAGGGCATTTTATTATGTTTTATCTACCAAGAGGGCACATTTGTGCCACTTTCTCAAAAAAACATTTTGCTCTGAAATGGACTATATGTCCAAAATTGCATCAAATTAGACTCCTCAGGTAAAGTGAAAGTATCTAAAAATGTAATTAAATATGAACAAGTAACTGCAATAAATGAGGAGACCAGAAGTTAAGCCTTATACCTAAAAAAAGTTCAGCAGATGATGCTTTAAAAACTTCTCTGCTTAACACACATTTATGCACAACCTGCCTCACTCCAGCTTCATCATGTCTTGATTATCTGGCTGGTGTATGAATAGCAGTGGATGTGTGTGTGTGTGGGTCTTGGTTGGCATAAGGCAGGAAGTCAGGCTAGCCTGTCGGGCCCCCGAGGGCCCTCCACGTTTGAGTCTCCATTAGGCTGATGAGCTTTGGCAGCTGAAGTTGCTGGAGTTAGTGTTGAGCTTCAAACCTCCTTGTGGCTAGGCCTAATTAAACCTAGACCTCAGCCCTAATTTAAAGATAATTAGCTGTAGGGGTAAGCTACCACCACCGAAAGCTGGGATGAGTGTTGTGTAATATGTGTAGTAATGCGTGTTAAATAGTAGTTTTTTTCAGCGGCAGGCCAGCTGAATGATAAACACGAACCATATGCAATTCAGAGGATGTTTTTTACCCAAAGCGTTTTGCAGTATCATGGGTGCACACAAGTTTTTCACACTGGAGAGCCCGAGTGGAAGGTGAATCTCTAAGTGAGAAAGAAAATATTTTTGCCTCCAGACTAAATGGTTGGATCATTATGCCATTGAGGAGTAAAATCCTCTCACAAAAGTAATTACTAAATGAAAAAAATGCTCTCTTAAATCTTGAACGATCCCAACATAGACAGATACAGTGGTCGCCACTGGATAAACTGTCCGACCCCAGAGACCGACCTTATGTTTTCCCATTAAGCTATACTGACAGCTTGACATTTCCCAGGGTGGAGGGTTCTGATTCAGGTATGTTTTATTCATCCTATTGACTTCACATTGCTGCTAAGCCAGACAGAGAGCAAAAAGCCCCAAGTCTGGTAGGCGGCGGTGAGAGGGAGAGCAGATGATACCTGTTGTTGTTGTGTTTACTACTCAGATAGCCAGACACAGCTCTGAGACAGCTGGGAGACACATACACAATATACTCATCACCATGCAGACGGTGAGATTGGGAGATATTGCCAGTGCTGAGAGGATGAAACTGCCTATTTACTGGGAGGACTCGAGACGGGCAGGTATACTGCGCAGAGGCGGGATTGCATCCCTCGAGGAGTTTTATACTTTGCGGCATCATGCCTTAAGAAACCCGAGAGTACATCCACACTAAGCCGGCTAAATTTGAAAAGGCAGCCTCTTCTCTCCATTTTGGCTTTCTGTCTAGACACTGAGAATCTTCTTACTTGAAAATGTAGGTGGTCCAAAATGGTCTCCGTGGTGCGGAAAGCTGAAAAAAAAAAAAAAGGCCAGCATTTTCGTTTTAGTGAGGGAATGGAACATTTGGAAAATTATAGTTGGAAGCATTCCAGCGCACCTGGCCCCGACTGCTGAGCGAAGTGGGTGCGCTTGCCATTTAGAAAGTTACAAACTATTTGAGACAGCATCCCCAAATTCTGACACTGAATAGGTGAGCTGAGGCAGTTTCAAAACTGTGCATCAATCTGACATATTGCACCTTGAACAGGTTATTAGCAATTGTGAGTACTCTGCTAAAGTAAACGTCCCAACACCATACTGGATGTTCACTGTGGTATATATATTTTTTTCTTACTTCCTACTTTTTAATTATTTACACATTTTAGAGTGCAAATAAAAACAACAATAAAAAAAAAATCAGTGGAATAATGTTTTCATGCATACAAATAGCAGCATGGCAAACATTCGGAAATTGCAAGCACCTTAAATATACATCAGCTGTCATTTCATCATCAATCAATAGGGGAAAGCAAGAGACAATGTTCATGAGACAAGTGCCTCCCTCATCTCCAGGCGTGTCACGTGGGGTTAGGAGCCGGGAGCCACGGCGGGAGCCTCCTCCAGGACAAAGCACTTGGAGCGGGGAGACACTGCGGGCCTTGTTCCCCTTCGCCTGGCTCCGTGTCAAGTGGGTGTTTGCTTACTGGGAGGACCAGGACCCCCCTGGAGGGGAGCGCAGCAGCACACAGCCTCCACTCGATTCGACTTGGGAGACGAGCGTAGACTGGACGTACTGCAGGTACATTTATGATCACACGTCGGTATGAAGGGGAAAAAAAAGTGTTTCGTATGTTACTGTTTCAGAAAGGGGAGGCAGAGGATGAGGATGAGGAGCAGATTTATGCACTTGCATCATTAGGCCATTAGCTGTTCTATCTCAATGTTTTGCCCGTTTTAGGAGTTAAGACCCATTTGAAATCCCAATATATGCAATATGCACTGATGTTTTGCTATAAACAGTGAGCGGTGTCAATGAGCTCTAATGCCATCAGCAAAAAATGTTGCACTCAGCAAGAAAATCTATTATTGAAACTCATTTTGTTTAGTGTGCATTCATCCGGCTACAACCATATTATTTCACGGCATCCTACCCAGAGTGGAAAAGCCTTGTGATGCAATGGAAAACTGGGAACAGGTGCGCAGTTTGAGGAAAAGCTTACTCACCCTGGGAACCCTGGCAAGGCATGATGGTCAACAGTGTTGAGTGCAACCTCTTTCCTCTCTTTGTCTTTTACTTTCCCTGTCTTTCTCTCCCCAGCATGTGGCTAAATCTCGCCAGTGTCCTTGCTAACGCCCTCGGGTGAACCGGGCCATGTCAAACCTGGATCCATCAATCACTCAGCGCCAGCCGTGGGGGGAGAAAGAGAGAGAGAGAAAGAGGGGGCGGATAGGCGGAAATGGAGGGATGAGCGCAGGGAAGAAGGGAGGGTCCGTTAGGGTGAAGCATAGCCACCAGTCCACCCTTGCTCATCCTATCCTTCCCTCCTTTCCCCCGTCTGCAACTCTTGCCGAGTTAGCTGTCAGGTCATGAGAGGGAACTCTCGTCTGATTCTAATCAAGGGGCTCGCAGACCTAAACGCCATGTTTTGATGAGAGGAGGACAAGGAGAAAAGGAGATGAGAGGGTGGATAAAAATCAGGGGAAGGACAGGAGAAAAAGAGAAGGGTGATGAGAGAAGAAAGGAGGACAAGGAGGAGGAAGGTAGATAAGCCACGGGAACAGAAGGAAAAAGAGCGAGGTGAGAAGAAGCTACGGGTGAGCCTGTCAGAAGTGTGTGTGCGTGTGTGTGTGTTTGTGTGTGTGTGTGTGTGTGTGTGTGTGTGTGTGTGTGTCCTGTGCAGAATGAAGTGTCTCTGTCAGAGCCCCAGCTCCCCCTCTGGGCCGCTGCTGATTAATTGTCCGTCCAGCTCCTGTGATAGCGACCACTTTAACCAAGACTCCCGAGACTCTCACCCACTGTCCAATCCCCGCCGAAAGACACCTCTCCTCCCGTGTACCCGCCCGCTCGCCTGCCCTTCTCCGGCTAAAATTAGGAGAATCTCTCTCCTGCGTCCCCCTACGCCGTCACCATCTTTTTTCCCCCTGTTTTACTCCGGCTGCTACAAATAATCTAACATCAGCACCCCGTTCACCTTGCCATCGGGGGATAATGTCTCTCTGTGGGAGAGAGGTTTTGGAACAAAGGCGGTGGAGGGGGGGCTGAAAACAGCATGATATGCAGTGTAGCCCCACCCACCACCACCGCCACCACCACCATCGCCACCACCACCTCCCTGTGTGTTTACATGTGCTCTCGTGGGCTGGCTGAGATAAAGCACCCCTGTCTCAGGTAAACATCCTAGCACAGCAGGGCAAAACGGCAGGGTTGACTTTGGACCTGGGTTGCACTTAGTCAGCTCCTCTCACATTTGATATATACACCCGCATCTTGCTCACCCATTACATCACACACACACGCGCGCGCGCACAGTGTCAAACTTGCTGTTGTAGTTCCCTAATACTGTAAGTGTGAAGTTGACACAACGAAAAACATACAGATATCAAAGAAAATCCATTCTCATCAGCTGGGGTATGGAAGATGTTCCAGGTCAGGCTCAAAATAACCAGCATAAGTGCATTGAAAATCTGTGTTTTCTACACTGTGCACAACTAAGTGTCATACTCAGCATTGTCGCCCTACTCCACCCCCTCCCCCCGCCAAGCCGCAGAACCATAGCATCCATCCGGACGACTATATAGCCAGCCGCCCAAAAGCAGCCAAGGTCAATTGCCTTTCCTGCTCCTCTCATCCTGTGCTTTATGTACCTTCACATCCAGGGAAAGAGAGCTGCGCTATTTCTGCTCTGCTGCAAGGTGACTGCTGCTTCACACCAGTGACAGCCACGCTAACACAGACTAAAAAGAGAGGCCGGGCATTTCCCCCAACGCCAAAGGAAACCGTATGAAAATCTATTTACTTAAAAGAGAAGGTGCAATTTTACTTTCATAACCTTAAAATAGGTTATGTCATATATGTCTGTCATATATGTCTGGCGTGATGGAGAGCCTAAAACCCTGAGCAAACAAACCACACCATTAGATCCATTGTTCAGCTGCAGATGAATGTGCCCCTGACTGGCATTAAAGCGGCATAAAAAGCCGTAATGTGGCCTTTGAAAAAGCTGCTGATCAATACTAACGACTCAATGATTATTCCAGCGAGCACTGAGATTCCTGTTTATTCTGTGGCCTTGTACTCACTGTTTTGGAAAAAAATCAATATTCCAACAATAAAAAACAACAACAACACTTCCAAGCAGGTTTAGTGATATCAGCTGATCTTTTAGTCATGAGTTAGAGCACTATGACTTTGCAAACAAAAGGCTCACTTCACCCAAATCTACAGCACAGGTTTGGTTTGAATTTGTGTTACTGAGCGAGATAATCCATCCAGGTGTGGCTGATTAAACAGCATGATAATCACACAGGTGTGCCTCGGGCTCGTCACAATAAAAGCCCATTCGATAATGTGCAGTGTCACCTTGAACGAAGACATGTTTAATGTTCTGAACTGTGACGTTCACATGAGACAGTAACTCCTGTAGTTATGCTCTACAGGGTGGTAGGTCAGTGAAAACAGATTTTAAAGCATGGTTAAGAACAATGCCTTTATCAATGCTGAGACAGTGCAAGTGCACAGAAAGATGATGATAATTATCAGAGTGAGAAGGAATTGCTAGAATGTTAGGGATTAAAGGAGTAAGGGAGAAAAAAGATGTATCAGTGGTGACAGACAGGAGATCCGAACTGAACTTCAACTTTTTTTATTTTCATCTCGTTTCTTTACTGTAGCCTCTGATTCTCCTAATTCGCATATACATAGTTTATACTGCCATGTAGTGGTAACTTTATTTTTCTCTTAAAGGGTAAGTCCCCCAATTTTACACCTTCAATGTGTTTAAAGGTCCTGGGGACCACTACTGCATATGTTTAAAAAAAATAAATAAATAAATAAAAAGTAGCATAAAACCTTGTGCAGCTGCAGAGGTTTTGAAGAGCAACAGTCACTGTTGGAATCATAATGTAGAGTTTCGTCAAGCAGAACCAGAGACGTCACATCATCATTCCATGCATTCTTCTTCCTCCTTTTAACCTGGTGTCTACATCACCCAGAATGCAATTTAGCATAATACATACGTAGTAGTACTCTCCAGGAGCTGTAAACACACTCTAATATGTAAAATTTGTGAATTTACCCTTTAAGGTATTCAGCAGTGAGGTTATAGTCATTGTCTATTAATCCCGATGGTTTCACAGTAAGATTCTCAGCTGCGTAACCTTCATTCTCTGTACCCTTTCCAAACCAAACTGCTAACATCGTCCAACAGGATTACTATTATTATGTTTTGTATAAGTGATAGCACGTTTGGTGCAGCCATTTTTCATCCTCGCATAGATAAACCGTCGCCCAGTCAAGTCTCAGTATCTCCCGCTCTCTTCCCTCTTCTCCCCTCTCCCTCGCTCCCAGATGTCTCCTTACAGCTGCCATGACTGACTGCAAACTCATTTATTACAGGTCACAAACGCCAAGTGCTTCATTTAAAAGGACGCCGCCCTCCCTCTCCTCCAACACAAGTGAAAAATCGACCTGCAAGAATAGCATACAGGGCACACCGCTCCATTAGCAGCGAGCGGAGGGCCAGCGGGGCCCGAAAGATTTGAGCAGAGGGGGCAGAACCGAAAGACAAGAGGGGCATCTTTCATTCAGCTGGAGCTATTCAGAAGGAAGGTAAATAAATAATGAAATATAGTCAACTTTTGCTACAGTTGTAACACAGTTTCATACTGTTACACTTTGTTTATATTTGGCGGACTCTGCCACCTTTAAGCTTTGAACTTGTTTATTCAGTTACGGGGAAAAATAAACAAGATTTCTGAGTTTGTATTATTACCTCATTTATATTGTAAATATTAAAAATCGGAGTTCGAATTTATTCTCCAAAACGACATAGTGCGCCTTTAAAAAAAAGTCCATTCTTAGCTAAATAAACAGCTGCTGTAAACCTGAACCACATCCCGAGCCGGTTTTTGGTATTTATTCAGGCGCACAAATCACCAAACCCAAGATTTTGCGTGAAGTGTGTGTTCCGCCGGCCATATCCGATATCACTCAAAGCCCGTCTGTAATTACATTGTAAATGCAGATTAGCTATGAATATTTTATAAGGGGATTACTAAAAGAGGAAAGAGACAGAGAGGGAGAGAGCGGAGGGAGAAGAAAAAAAAAATCAGCCCCTCAACACACACCCACACGCAGGACGGCATGAAAAGCTCGTTTGAAGGTGGAGCTAGTCTTTCATGCCCAAGTTGTCAGCCTATTATCATCCTTTCATATGTTCGCCACCATTATTAACTTTGAGCGGGAATAGAAAAATAACACACAAAAAAAGTGCGGAGAGAAAAAAAGAAAACACATCACTCCAATATGTCAGGCTGTCGCTTCAGAGAGAGGGAGGAAGAAGAGAAGAAAAAAAAAAGAGAAAGGCAGACCAACTCTTATCATCGGACTCTCATTCTGAAACGTGGCGGTAATGAGTGTGCCTTAACAAAGATTAGCCATAATTTCCATTGTCATTTTAATGCTCCCACATTATGTGGAGGCTTTACAAAGCCACAGATGAAGGCAGAGGGTGGGCGGAGGGAGAGGAACAGGCAGACAGTGGGAGAGAGAGAGAGAGAGAGAGAGAGAAAGACAGAGAGAGTCTCTGGAGCTCGGTTAGTCTGTCAGTCACCCTCTATCCCTCCAACCATGCAGCCATACAAACAAACACTGACAGTCACCACACACACACACACACACACACACACACATACACACACACACACGCACATACGTGCCGTTTATGCGCATGTTTCTGAGACCCCTTTTGTCACCGCGTTTTGAAACCCTCAAATGTGGCTGTCAAAAGGGGTCGGTGCCTGACAGCCACCCTGCAAGCCCTCCAGGAGGACGCGGAGGGACAGACAGGCTTATTGTGAGAGGGGGTAGCAGCGACAACAAAGGGGATCAGAAGTCTCGCAAAAGTGACAGACATACATGACGCGTTCAGACTCCCCGACACATCTGCATTGTTTAGCGAACACAGGCGCGGGGTTTTCCGAGGGGGGCCTGGATGTCGCAGATTTGCCTCGTACTTCAGGGTGACGGCAGCGTGAGTGGGGGTGAGTCTCGGAGCGCGTGAGGCACCGCTGGCACCGGTCCGCGCTGACAGACAACTTTATGCAAATCCTACAAAAGAACCTATATGCGGCACATTTCACATCAATATAATGCACATATCAAAAGAAAACTGTCTGTTTAAGGTATGAAATGTAAAAATTCCTAAGTGTTTGATGTTGCAAATAACAAAACAAATGCTCATTCAAGAGATTTAACAGCACTGCGAGTGTGAGTTTTTCATTGATGGACGTGTGAAAGTTTTCTAGCTTTGCGAACACACATGCAAACGCACACACTGAGACAACAGTCCCTTATGCGCCGCCTGTTTAAGGCTGCAGTGTTGCTCCATTACTCCACCTAAATCGGTACAAAGATGGGATAGGGGGGGCATTGTTTCTGCTTTTAAGCCGGCAGCAAAGTTAGCAACAGCTCCAAAAAAGTCTGTGTGAATAGGGTGAGGGTGGGACGGCGTGCCCGCTGCTACACGTGATGCTGTGTGCCTCGCACTAGGGCACCATTATGACAACGTTGCTCGGGCCTGTCTAAAAAGAAAAAAAGCAAAACCAGTGAATGACGAGCCCTTTGCTGCAGCAGTATTGTGGAATCTCTGTGTAAAAAAAAAGGCTCAAGATAAAGGCCATTGGAGGATTGGCTAAAAAAAATGTTTGGGGATTAAAACACGATGCACGGAAATTAATTATGTGGCTGTGTGCACCAGCTCACTGGCTCAACTCTGTTTCAATGTTTTTCCTACACTGCGTTGCATGAACTAAAATCAGTATATGGTTTTGGTTAATGTTTCCCTCGCTTTCTGGCTGAGCCGATAGTGATCTATTTTTACTCTTAACATAAAAAGAACAGACTTTTCTTCTTTGTACCTGGCAAGTTATTTACCCCGACAGAAGGTTTGAACCTCGCAGCAATGGCGCTACAGAGAGAATAAGTCGAGGCAGGGATTTTATTTTTGACTGACAGTTGTCTGTACTGTGCATGACACAGCAACATTTGGCCTCTTTTCTTGGAGTGTTGTTTTGTGTCGATCCCATTTCAACACACTCACAAAAAAAAGTCCAAATGGCAGCAGAAGCCCGGAGAATCTTCATTATTTTTCACGCCGCACGCTCTTGTTGGTGGCTCTAAACGCACATTTGCCATCCTAATTAAAAAGGATTGATTTCCCCGCTGCTGAAACTTAGTCCCCAATCTGTCTAAACTGTGGTACACTGTCAAAGATATCAAGAAGGACCTCGCGTTGTTGCTGCTGAGTGTCTGTTGCGCTACCTTGCTAATGAAGGACTTTGGTTGCTGCGTAATATCAGTTTTTCTATTTGCGCGCCTCTCTCTCGCGCACACCGCCTTCCCTCTTTCATTCTCTCGCAGTCAGACACATGAAAACTCAGAAGCGCGCTCGATTTACAGAGGCCAACAAAGGACGCCATAAAAGCCAGGGGAAACGCATCACATTTTTGAACGAGCCTTATCCAATCTGCTGTAATCGGATCGCTTGTTAATCACACTCCAAACACACAAATTTGCATTTTTTATACACACGTGATAAACAACTGGGAAAAAAAATAAAAAAATCAAGCGCATGCAGACACGGGTTACACCCCGATTCTAATTATGACATCCTTCACAAAAAGGGACATTTAATAGCCGAGCTGACAATGACGCATGGCAAAACACATGCACGTGTGTGGCGCATTTATTACCGCGGGAGATAAATGAGGGTGTGACGCTTGTAAAGGTCAGATAGGATATGATCCAATCATTTCTGCCAGGCTGCGGACCGTCTGACTGGTTATGAGCCCATCAACAAGTCAAAACTGGGAGACAACGTCGCGTCGTCAGAGAGAGATAACACCGTCAGAGAAAAACCGGGATCTAATACAGTCCGGGTGACTCTGATACAACTAAAAAAAAAAGTCCCTGAGGGAGTGATTAAAGAGTATCACAGGAACATCACAGCAGATAAAGATAAAAAAAAAAAAAAAACACCATTAGGGACAATAAGGTCACAGAGACACTATCGAGTGAGCCTGACTGCGCACACACTTTTCGGTCCCTGTAGGAATATTAGAGTGATTTTTCATTAGGGATTCTCTGGCCACGGTTTGGGTGCTACACATGTATTATTGATGCCAGGGGTTCAACAGCAGTTTGTTTGTTGAGAGATTTATAGGAAACGTAATGGTTTCCACTGTACTCTCGCAGTGAAAACCACAGTCTAGATTACACAAACAGAAGGGTTTTTTATTCTGTATCTGGCTGCAGGGTTGAGATCCCCGGGAGAGGAAAACACAATAAAAATGGTGGTTTTCTTTTCTGCAGTAAACATCTGGTGGCTATTTTTTTTTTTTTTTTCTGTCAGTAACATAGAGCAAGGTATGGATGATAGGAACACCACTGGTATGCCTTTGAGTTTTATCATTGAAAGGAAAGGTCGACAAAGCCTCATCCGGAAAAGGTCGAAGACTGATAATCTACATTTTTTACTTACACACACACACACACCAAATAATTCACCTTTTGTGCCTAATCCGGTCATTGATGAGCTTTAAAAAACACATTTACAAGAGCAAGACAGGAGGATTCGACGTTGAATCACATTAGTTTGACAGATTTTTTTTCCATACGGTGGATCGATGGCGTTAGGTCGCTCCTCATCTCTCACCCCAGACAGAGACAGAGGAGATGAAAGCACAGAGGTTCACATTCCTTTTTCCAACAAATGGAAGCGGATCACCACCTAATCAAAGACTGCCATTCTTCTAATAAAAAAAGCCTGGTGGCAGCGGAGGGTCAAAGCTCCTTTATCAAGCGACAGCGGGCAAAGATATGACTGTAAGAGGGCTTTGTGACGGAGCGGAGCTGTGTGGGCCCGCTTAATGTAACACCATTCTTTCCCTATGCTTCAGAATGGGTTGAAGGGGGAAAAAAAAGGAAAATGCACACACAACGGAGAACAGTGTACGAGAAGTGTCGGTCTGCAGCGTGGCGAGAGCGGAAAAAAAGAGAAAGAGCTCTCCTTTTTTCCCTCCGAGCTGAATCTCTCTCTGTTCCTCCCTCGATTCCCCTTGTAAACATTTTGATATACTGTGAACTCGCATATCAGCCACACACTGGAGCTGCACTGTCAACCTCGGTCCAGTAAACTGTGGGTGCCACTATAAAATCAAGGGTGCCGTAGAGGGTACGAGGAGGCAGTCCATCCATCTTTCGAGCGGAATTCTTCCAAAACCAAGCTCAACTCAAATTTTACATTAAATTTCAGGGAAACCTGCTTTGAGCTGTGCAACAGTGTCATTTTACAGATGCAGTTTATCCACAAACCACCGTTCCACCCCACACGTAATCGCACAGAGTTGCATTCAGAACAGATGACTTGACTGCACTCCTGCGCACAGGAAAAAAAAAAGTGAATATTCATAAACGCGAGACAGAGTTTTGGAGCGCGGCCATATGGTTCTGGATCGTCAGATGTATGCATTCCCCCACCTCTATCCTCCAGCTCCGGCGTAAAGCTGCAGTCAAATGAGGAGCAGAGTGCAGCGCGGGGAACCTCCACGCATCTTTTCAGACACGTGCCCTCTGGCATGTGGAAAATTAACTCCGGTTGAGGTGATTTCTGTTGCGTTTTGAGGACTTGAGGATTACACGGTGGGTTGGGAAAGATACAGAATGCGCGAGCTCCTCAGCGGTAAACATAAACTCAGCGGTGGTCTGGGGAAGGGTTCTGATTCTCACCGCTGCTGGGATCTTGGATTCAAGACAACCACGAAGAGAAAAGGATACATGAAATTAGACCACATTATGGAGTGTTGCATTTTTGGGTGACTCACTAAGGGAGACGTGATCTTGCCAGCGCGCTCCTGAGTGTGCGTGCGCCGCTGTAACATCACGCCTCGCACAAACATCAGGCTGCAGCACGCAGACAACAGGTGCGCACACAATCATGATGCTCACGCACACTCTTATTCACCACCTCCCCTCTCACAGACAGAACTTAATCCGTGTTTACGCCTATATCTATATAATCCGCTCTCACTTCATTTGCGTCCGTGGGTTTCTGGCTCTCGTTTGTGTTCCTTTAACTTCACAAATACATATTATAATTTTTTTTTTTTACAAGATTAGGGGATGGCATCAGCCACTCTCGCCTTCATGCTGGATAATTCTCCCGAGAAATGCATCGAGCAAGTTGTTGAAACACAGGTTCAATAGGTATAGTGCTAAAAAATGTCTCAGAAAGTGTTTTGATAGCAAAAAAAATGATGTTATTTCATTTCCTGTTACACGCACAAGCTCCAAAAAATCTTTCTTGACAAATAGATAGGTCTATCGAAGGTTGGCTGCTAAAGTAAGTGAAAAAATGTTTTTATTTTCTTGA
>CAEMYA010000051.1:5364637-5396972 GCA_903131615.1 Diplodus sargus
TGGTCGACGCAAGGTGCCAAAAAAATAAATAAATAAAAATCCCATGAATTTCGTGCGTCGGCTCCGCTGCACCTGTCACACCGAACACAGTAAAGACGAATGCCGCGAGGAGGATTTATAGGTGCAATGAGTGAAATAGAGCTGAATATCACTTATATGTGGCTGTGCCATCATGCGCGTTTGAAGGTCTTATCCAGATTTGATAAAATATAGTCTCATATTTCCGTGTTGTCGATTTAACGCTGAGCTGAACTGTCAGCCCCGCGCTCTGGGAGTGTGGTGAGAGTGATGTCTGGTAGTAGAATAGATTTCATTATGTTTTTTATCAGGTTTGTAGTGAATTAAATTGTCTTCTCGCCGCTGATTAAGTGACTCTAAATATTTATTACCCCTATCTGAAGTTGCATTTTTACAAGACTGCGACACAACATGCCCAGGCAGTGAATAGGGAGGCATTTTGACAGCAAAATTATAACCCAGGACCGCTTTTTTTCACGCTGCATCTTAAGCAAAGATTTCCATTTTTCTCTCAGCTATCACAGTACATTACAGCGGAAGGCAATATCTCTCCATATCCAGGGTAATCATTTCCCCGGGGGTGGCTCTGTGTAAATGACACAAATAAAAGTCAAATAGAACGTTTAGATAGTGATATTATTGTGCTCACTGCGGCTATTTGTAATAGTTTGAAAGCAGTGACTTTGCGGCGGCAGACAAATAAGTAAGATAATGGGAGCAAAGGAAACAGTGTGACAAAAGGTTATTACTTTCGGAACCAGCTGCTGCCTATACTTTTGCACTCCAGAAGAAGGGTGAGGGCCTCCCGGAGCTACAATATGTCCACACATCTGGACAGAAATCCTGCACTCTGACTCCTCTCCCCCACCTAAAGTTCTCTCCACACATGCACAGGCGCACACACACACACACACACACACACAGACACATAACTGCAAATGGAGTTTAAAAAGGGATGAGATACTTTATAAATGTTTATGTCAGGCTTAGTTTATCAGTAAGGTGAATAAATAAAGTTCTCATTGTGGTTATTCATCAGATTTGTTCACTTTAACATATTTCACTAGATAAAAGGGTAAAATAATTGTTTTTTTAACCTATTTTTGCACAACTTAACTGCCTATGCCAGTTGAAACACAGACGTCTTGATTTTAGATTTAATATCAACACAATTGGCAGAATAAATGTCCGCAATTTACACATATTGGAACTTGTTTGGTGAGGTTTAGGCACAAAAACCAATTGTCATTAGGTTAGAGTTGGGAAAAGATCATGTTTCAGTTTGAAATGGTCACACTAGTTTTGTCAACATGAATACAGCAGGAGTTGTCCGGCCTTTCATAAATATGGTAAATATGTTTTTTTGTCGCCATAAACAAGGCCGCAAAAGTTGTCCCGAGGTCTCCATTAAAAATTTCCAGCGATTTCACACCTATGTCGAAAACACAGTCTTGAACTGTGGTCAGTGGCTTGGCAGTGTCGTAGCCTAGCTTAACTCGACCTCCTTTCCCTCCACCTCTGTCGCCACGAACATGGTTGGAAACAGTCCCGATGTCTCCCTAAAATTGTCCAGTGGTTTCAGGTTTGCAAATGTTGAAATGCCTTGGTCCCTCATCAAAAACATTCAGTGGTTTCACACTTACAAATATTGAAACGCAGGTTCAAACCGTGGTAAGTTCTCCTCCACTTCTTTTGACCCAAAAGTGGTGTGAAAATGTCCCGACGTTAAAAAAAACAAAAAAACAATGGTTTCATGCTTACAAATGTTGGAAGAAGTGTTGAACTGTGGTCAGTGGCTTTCAGATCTTGTCACTTTCGTTAAATCAACTGCCTTTCTTCTCCTCAACCTGTATCACCAAAAACATGGATGGAATGTCTCGACGTCTTGTTAAAAATGTCCAGCGGTTTCACGCTCACAAATGTGGAAACGCAGTCTCTAACTGTGGTCTCTCACTTGGCAATATTGTCGCATTGCGTAACTCAACCATCGTCCCCTCCACTTCTCTCACCACAAAATCCAATTGAAAACACCCTGATGCCT
This sequence comes from Diplodus sargus, assembly GCA_903131615.1. NCBI lineage: Eukaryota > Metazoa > Chordata > Actinopteri > Spariformes > Sparidae > Diplodus > Diplodus sargus. The sequence goes on from CAEMYA010000051.1 coordinate 5,366,697, forward strand.
TGTTGAAAATATCCAGTGGTTTCACGCTCACAAATGTTGGAATGAAGTGCTGAACAGTGGTCAGTGCCTTGCCGTTCTTGTCGCTGTGGTGTATTTGACTGCCTTTCTTCTCCTCAACCGCTATCACCAAAACGTCTTGTAAAATATTTCCGGTGGTTTCATGCTAACAGATGTTGTAACGCAGTCTCAAACTGTGGTCTTTGGCTTGGCAGTGTTGCCCAGCGATCATTTACATCACATAAAGTCAGCTCTTATGTGATGTAAATGTGAAAGGACATGCACTGTAGAAATGTCATCAATGCATGTGTGACACGTACGATTTTGAACATTTTGTCGTGGTTTACAGAAACCCGAAACGCAGACATTTCATTCAGCCGACTGCTGCTATATTTCAGCGCCATAACAAGTACTATCAACCTCAGGCACGCTTCATCACAGCTGGGTCTTTTAAGGAACAAAAGTATGATATTTATGGTCTTTTCAAAGTGGTCCTTAGCTTTATTATGACTGGAGGAGGCAGTTTACCTTCTTTTTAATTTTCCATTAGATCAAAGTGTATGCCGGAGCAATAATCTTCTCCAGTCCATAAACATCCTTCTTTTAGCTATAAGCAGGTCACTCCTCCCCAGAAAATCATTCAAGGCTTTTGTGCGCCTTTAATAGGGAGGCATACTGCGCTCCCACACACACACCCACTGCCTGGCCCGATGCTTTTGTCTCATCCTGGAACAGTGAGCTGAAGTGTACCCAACACTTTAAGAAAATGGGATGCAGACAGTTTTCACTTTGGAGAAAGTCAAAAGGCTCTGTTGTTTTTCAGCTTGGTTGCAGAATGAATAGTGCACTGAACTGTGAGGGGCACTTCTTGAACCTCCGCTGCAGTGTTGACCCTTCACCAGTGGGGGGCGGTCCATTTCTCACCTCCCAGGTCACAGGATCGGCGGAGGGACACGGTGGGGGGTGGGCGTTCCAAGCTGCCACCTACCAGTTTCCTGACTCCCTGCGTGACATTGGCTTCCTATCACACAGGCGCTTTATTAAATATTCCTCAGCAGAAATGAGCTTTTAATATCACTGACACCGCAAATTTATTAAGAAATATGGAAAAATGAGATCTGGCAGCATGCTACGAGGAGAGGCTCCGCTCTAAATATGCCCCAAATGGCTGCCGTTTATCATTTTTAATACCAAAAAATGCAATTTAGCAGCGTTGTGTATTTTCATTATACATTATGCTTTAAGAGGCACCTTCTGACAGTATCACCCTAATGCTGTCAATTAGGTATTTTATTCCAGGGGATTATGAGGGGGAATGAGACGAGGTTTCATGTGTTCTTCTAGGCGTTCCCCAGTGCCTGCTGTACAGCTAATCTAATACATAACCCCCTGATTTGTTTAATGGATGAGACTTTGCTGCTGCAAGAGGCACGCCAATAAAAGTCGGGGCCCCTCCAGAGGCTATTGTGCCTCATAATGATGCCAGACACACAATGTGAGAGTTATGAAGCAATTTTTTATCATGCGGCACATTGTTTTGCTCTGTTGGTGCCGAGCAAGTAAAGGCAATCTCTCCCTGCAGCACAGCACTTCTCCCCCACACTTAGATAAACCTTCAGTATGATAAACTGTCCCAGCCACATGTTGCAAAGATGGAGGAAGTTTAAAGGATTGAAATACGTGTTCCGTGCCGATGATTTTGCAAGTTAGTCACAGCCGAGACTGGCTTTTTCGTTAATCATTTCCTAATGTATTTTAACGTTTTTTATCCTGTTGTAGTGTTGAATTAGTTTTTTTTTGTTTTTTTTTGTTGGAAATAACCGGACCATGTTTGAATGCTTTGTACAGTCAGACAGCAAGAAAGTATTTGTTGATTGAAAATATACCAAAAGAGATGCATGTTTTTGGATATGTAAAAATATGTATTCATATGCAGTTAAAAGGTGCACTTTGTAATACAATATAATTTTTTAATGCCCAAACAAACAAATCCCCATTTTCATGAATGAATAAACTGACCTTGAAGGACAATGCGATTTCACACAGCATTCTGGGGACCTTGTGTTTTCTGGGGACCTTAGAAATTATTGTTTTATTACCTCATTAATAATTTAGATATTCAAATTCTGAGTTTAAATGTATTCTACAAAACCACATAGTGCCCCTTTAGAGCGGTCACAGACGCGCCTCCGCCATGCACTTCCGGTACAGTGTCCTTCGAGCAGTGCGTTAAGAGTGTCATGTCCAATGCATGAAATGTCTCAACAACAAAAAAACAAGTGAGAGACAGTATTCAGTGACTAAATTGCCTTTTTTTCTGAGCGGGACAAAAGCAACACTTATGTCATACGCATCTAAACAAAAGATCCCCTGAAGGTAGACGGCACAACGGGTCTTCTTTCATATCTCTGAGTGTCCCTATCTCTCCAGAAACTAGTATGAGGGAGAAAGAAGATGAATACTTCTTTCCAAAAAAAAACATATTTCCATTTCTCAGATGCCAGGGCGGTGAAAACTTAGAGGCATTTGTTATTGTCAAAACAAAAATTGGTTTGCTGAATAGATAATGCTGAAGTAGTCCGAGGGAGGCAACGAAAGAGCTTAAAGACTATCACAACACCTCAGAGTATTTCAGTCTTCTTACACAGTGAGGGGAGTGTCGAATCAATATCAGAACGCCTGCGTGCACGAAATATAAATATACTAGACATAAGAAATTCTATTATGTTTTCATGAAGATCCATTTTTACTTTCATTTGTCTGTTGTTTTAGTGTAATTCAGAACTGGTTTGACCTAATCTGGCTAATTTCACATGTTCACCTGATCCTTGATGTGCAACATAATTATATGTTTCCAACAACTAAATATCCGACCAGCAAATAGTGTAGACCACTAACTCGGAACTTGCCTTTGGCTTGAATCCAAGCCTTAAAAAAGTGACACTGTTGCTTACTATTTGCATCAGCTTTGCATGCATGACTAACACAATGTATGCAGGATTTGTTGTCATCATGCAAACCAGGAAAACGTTGCATAACGGAACCTAATATTCGTGCAACAAACCAGTCTGCGAGTCACGTCAGGAGATTAGTTTATCATTGAAAAGACCTATAAATGCAGATAAGTGGAGATGGTAGCACGGAGATGCGTCATGTTTTTGTACACTGCAAATACGTGCACTGCAGACAAAGTGCAGATCTACGCAAACGTCTAAGCAAACAGAGACAATGCAGACAATGACATTGGAGTTAAATATAATACAGATGCAAAAAAAACAACTAAAAAATAAAAACAACATGATATCGGCATTGACATCGGCCACTGAAAAACCCATATCGGTCAAACACTACCTTTTAAGATGACCATGAATTAACTATACTGTCATTTGCATATTAGTAATTGGTTTTATGAATTTCAATTGTTTATATCACAGCTTTACGTGTTCGCTGATACTTACTTAGCTTTCTGTCCCTCCACTCTAACCAGGATGCCTGATTTTAAATTCCCTAGCTTGACTCTCAGTCCACAAGGCTTGCCAGTTATCATGTAAAAGAAACAAGGAGATATACAGAGGGATAAAAGCATCGTATTCTGTTGACTACTGGACCCCCCACACAAACACTGCTGCTGCTGTGCCTTGGTTCCTTAATAAAGAAAGGTGCTAGCAAGCTAACGTTATCTACCTAGCTTGCGAACAAAGACGTTCATTGGGGAAATGTGCCACGAACAAAGACAAACAATGAGCATTTAATCTAGCTACATTGTTTCCTTGCTAGCTTAGTTTGTTCGGCAGCTAGCTAGTAAGGATAGCTAGTGAGTTAGCCAGATTTCATGGTAAAACTATTAAACACTGACCGACGTTGAAAACATCGCTCGCAGCTAGCTAACTTCAGTTACACCAGATATGGCACAGCAGTAAATTTAATTCAATACGCACACCAACAATCCTCTGCTATTACAATAATATCTGATAACTTGTATGTGACTTTCACGTACCCGGTGTAACGTTAGCATCAGGCTCCTTTTCTGTGATTTTACATTATGTAAGCTAATTTCAAACATGCAATGGTGAGCGCTGCTGTCTAGCCGGGGAAATGACCATCAAGCAACAAACTTTCATGAATGGAAGTGAAAAGAGGAGACGCATTCCCCTATTTTATTGCAATTTTTATTTACACGCTATTTGCGAGACAAAATCACTGAAGTTAAAGTTCTGTCACAAGACTGTTGTTACGGATCTTTGCACATTTTTAAGTGGGTATACGTAAATCCTGGAGCGTTCTTAGTGGGTATACGGCGTATACCTGCGTATCACGTAGACTATACCACTGCCCTAGAGGGCACTTTATCGTGTTTTCTCCACTGGAAGGAAACCTTTGAGGGCACTATTTCACGTTTTCTCCACTAGAAGGAGATATTTCACATTACCATGGGGGTAGCTTCACGCATGTTTTCGAGTGCTTCATCTCGGTGCCTCTCTCCTCCATTAACAGAGTGTAACAGTTGCTGACGTTAGTTTAGAAATGGATTCTGCTGACTAATGACCAGCTTCCAGCACAACACCGAAGTTCCACAGAACCCTTTTAAATATATCAACATTTCCATTTATTCAAATTACTGAAGGATTACTTAGTGGTTGACTCAAACTTGTGAATGATCACCTCTATCTGTGTACATGTTATGAGAGAGCTAGACCAGTTTTTTATGCCGCAGAATTTATCACTAAAGCTAAAAACGACAACCCAGATGCCTCCATGGACGAGGAATTTGGGTATGTTTACATCAGTGCAGTCGTCCAGCTGGGAATGAATCATAAAAAGTGCCTATTTCCCAGTGTAATCTATTCACACAGTCACTCTCCTGAGAAAGAGGAAGCAACAGGAATCATTTGGCTTTGTGGGAGACTTGTTTGTGTGGACACATTTAAAGTGACAGGTCCAAGACAACACAGGCATTTCTCTGAGGGAGCGTGTTGTACACTTTAAAGCTATTTCCCTTCGCATTTTTTTTTTCTCCCCTCTCAGCAAAAACTCGTGCGGTGGCTAAAGAGTCAACTGCATCTCTGACTAGCTCTGCGTGAGCCTGACTCAGTGAGCAATAAGCGGCGTTAGCGCATTACACACACATGATTACGTGGCCATTTCCTCTGCGAATGAGTCTCATCAGAAGTCAGTGAAGAAGCCACTGAGTGTGTAATTGTTTCCCATTAGGGGAAAAACGTTGACTGCCATTGAGTCGCGTCTCACTGCAGAGTTTGCTGACGAATGCTCGCTGTCCGCTGAGTGGAGCGGGCTAATTCTGCTGCGGGGTTTGTGATGGAATTGCTCAAAAACTCAAAACCACCGGATCAGTTTTAGCGCGAGGGTGATGCCTCATGTTTCTCTTTTATTTATTTAAATTTTTTGGGGTGAGAAAAGAACTGCAGGGCAAGAGTTCATACGTTGATTATCATAAGTTGATTCACTGAAGTGACACCAGACTTTAAACATTATTATCAGTCATATCAGTGCCTGCAGCACTTATGCCTCTGCGGCTCAGAAGCAGTCAGGGGTCTGCGAGCAACAGTGTGTGACTATGTGGGCCGGGCTTTTTTTGTTTTTCTGTGGTGCTTCAAGCTGTGGATAAAAGTCCAGAGTGTTTTTTTGTGTGTTCGACTTTACTGAAAGGTGTGCTCTGTTCTCATTGCACAGTGTAACCATATCATCTACAGCATCACACACACACACACACGAACACACACAGACTGTCTCTCTGCCTCTGGAGCCAGCACTGCAGTGATGAATAATGGGTTAGCATGCGCCGTTGTGAAGGTGTTGTAAATTGGATAGCTTACATTGCAAATTACAGGCCGGTCAAAAGTTCAAATGAGGCCAACCGTGTCAAGTGAGACGTGAGGATGAGGCAGACAGAGGACTTTTCTCAAGTTATTAATGGCTGCCTGGCACGGTCTTTGCCACAGCACTGTTAGGTTGATGGGGACGAGAGGGAATGATGGCGTTTTGCTTTACACTGCTGCCATCTAGAGGGCGCTGGGGGAAGTGTCGTCATCACTGCCGGGGAAGGTGGGAGGGAGGGCTGTCTCTCTGGCTGTTACGTCACTCCAGAGACAGACAGACAGGCAGACAGGCTGTCAGTAGTGAATGTTTACACCTACCTTCATTGTGTCTTCAACAGTTTTTAGCTTTGCACCATCTTTTTCAGTTTCTTTGTATGCACTATTTAGTGAGGTCTGCCCAACAGACCCGGGGAAAACACTGTGACAATTGTGATTGCAGTGTGTGTACAGTTATCACTTATTTGTATTTATATTTTTAACGGAAAATCTACACTTTCTACCTTATCTTCAGTCATTTAGTACTCTTTTGTATTTATACACATGAATCTAAGAGCAAAGCCAAATGTGTTCTGTTTATGTATGCCATGTTTGGTTTTTATTTCACATTTATTTTGGCAATGGACAGATTTTGTTGTTATTTGGGTTAGGCTTAGGGTTAGCGATGTAAGCATCTGTTCCCCATGCCAATCAAACTGTTCAAAAATGAAACGGAAAATATGGAATTGACACACAGACAGATGCCAGAATAGAAAAGTCGAGAATAGAAGGAAAAAGAAGCTCCCCTATAACAAAAAAAAGTAAAATCTGGTCATTATATTATCTCAATCGAACTTATAATAAAAAGAAAACCTTATCTACATATAACCTTATTTGTATCCAAAAGCTTAATGGCATGATGTCTGGTCCCTCATATTTGATTACAAAAAGTCGCCACTGGGTGGCAGTAAGAGAAAGGAAGTGGATGTCCAACAGTAACTGCAGAATGAACTAAAGTGGGGGAAAAAGTTGTTATATGGTCTTGTGTGTGTGTGTGTGTGTGTGTGTGTGTGTGTGTGTATTTTATGTCAGTGGGTGGACAGAGAGAGTGAATGTGATAAATGCAGTGTAGGTGAGATAACGCAAATAAGAAATCTTGATCTCTTGCAAAGCCTAACAGTCGAAAACACAATTTACAAAAAAAATGTATTTAGTGGCAAAGTAAGCAACATATTCACAAAGTTAATACCTCTCGAAAGCCTGTAAATGTGACATAAGACAGATGCAAAGGTAACTAAGGGATGTTTCAAAACATGTGGCAATTTTGTGTTGTGTAAAACCGTCACTGGACTCAAGAAAGACTCGCTGCTTGAACAAACAGGCCTCTTTCCTGTTTCCAAGTCAAGCAGTCTGGAGATAATGTACAGTGGATGAATACATGGCTGCTCATGTGAAAAAGCTCCACAAATAAACTGGCCCTGCAGTAACTTGTGTTCTCGCGAAGTCACCCGGCGTGAAGTGTTACGAGTCAGTCTCTCGCTCTGAGCAGGAATAAGCTGAGATTGGTCAGACGACCTGCATGGAGACTTTCCCAGGTGCGCCTATTTTCAAAACCCCGAACACGCATTTTGGAAGAACTCAGTCAGAGTTTTGTGATGAGTTTGAATTTTCGACTTAAACAAAGCACATGACTCTAATTGAAAACAATTGTCACAGCAACAAAATGAGGTGTGATGTGATTTTTACAAACCGGTCAGACCAGCAGCAGAGCCATATGTGACATCATCGTCATCATGAATCGGTTTCAGGTGGATTTCCCAGCATATTTGCATCGTCGACACCGCCTTGAGAGCCAGGACTGAAGACATATTTCCTGGCTGCGGCCACAAAGTCACTCTTTTTTTAATGTGTCTGCAGTGGGAGCTGGAGCATAATTCACATCGGTGACCATATATGATGATTGTCAAGTGTTCTGTCACGGTGATTACTATAATTTTAACTTCAGAACAGAGAACGGTATGTAGTCTATATATTTATAACATAAATTATCTGTCTGTTACAGTTCATTTTCTCTCAGCCCTCGTAACCCTGTCAGCTGCGTGACAATAATTGTTCCAGTCTCTGAAAAAAAAAAAGGTGATAACTAGAGCGGTGCGTGACGGCTGAGGTGACCTCGGTTAACCCCACTGAGGGAGTGACGGCAAAATGGTGGATTTTATTAACGCAGAAACAATTAAAAGGATGAAAAAAAGAGGAGAGAAAAAAAAACACGATTTCATGTTCCCAGTGTCAGCTGAAAAATACTGAACAACTTTGAAATTAATGAAGCTACAGTAAGACAGTAGTAAGTAGAAAATCAGAGCAGGAAGAAATTGCTACTTTCAAAACTATCAGCTTTTAATAACGGGATTAAAATCACCCTAGAGTTGTGGACATTCTTTTGTTCCCTTGCAGCATATTCCTCACTTCTGAAAGCCATGACATCAAGGACTTTCCTCTACGCCGTGCTCTATTTGCAGCACAGGTTACAAGTGTGTCACCCTTTCCACCATCACTCTTCTCTTCAACCTCTCCTGTCTTGACCCGACCGGCCCGCAACCGCAGAGAATATGTGCTGACATTTGAAAAAACAGAAAACAAAAAAAAAAAGGTGTGAAGCATGCCTTGAAGTACTCCCACCAACTGTTTTATTACTTCACTCTGTCTCTCTATCTTTTCCCCACAGAGATAAGCTAAATGTGCACAATGCTGATTGTCCAAAGTCCTGAGAGAAGTTTCTCCACCAAGTAAATGGTGATAAATCAACAGTGAGTGCTAATCTGACTAATGTGGAGTTATTTGATTAAAGGGGCACTGTGCAGTTTCTGGAGAAGAGATTCCAAACTTGCAATTTACAATATGAATGAGGCAATAACACAAACTTATTTTTCCATATGGCTAGAAAGTTGGCAGTCGCCACATATAAACAAAGTAAAACAGTAGGGAATTGTGTTGTCTTTAAATGTTTATTTAGTTTGTTTAGGCATAAAAAAATCACTCAATGTCCAGATTCTCTTCTTGGGAAATATGGACTTCCCCAAAACTACAGAGTGCACCTTTAAGTTTGTTGTTTCGCAAACTTCTACACCTTTCCACGAACCTCAGCTCCAGCCCCCAGACAAGATGTTTATTCAGAAAACGAATCTTTTGATCTCTCAGCAAAGACATTTTTTTTAATCTATTGGTTTTTTTTGTTTTTTTTTGTTTTGTTTTTTTTCCCAGACCTGTCTTTTCATTTCAGAAATCATTTACATCATGATTGAATTACCAGCAGTGACAGCACTTCAGTCTGAGTAACAGCTCCTTCTGAGAAATACAGTAATGCCAAAACAACTGTGAGGGTGATCCGCTGTGTTGTTGCCTCTGAGACGGTTGAACACGCGCCGACTACAAAGCAGAGCACAAAGGTGCCATAATTCAAAAACGTATTTCAGTTTGAGTGTTCTGTCAGAAACCCTGTCATCACAAAAGGTAATGTAGTATAAAGACAAAGGCGAGGTGTGATGCTGTGACAGAGAGCGTAGCTGATGCGATGACGACTGATGATAGAGCGCAGGGAGGGGCCGGCTCACACACACACACACACACACACTATGTGTGTGTAGCCCACATTCAGCAGTGAAGTGATGCAAATGGAATAACATAAAGGGGTGACATTTACTTTTGCACTTTGGTTTACAGTATGTGTGGTTGCCCTTTAAATCACTTGTGATCATTTTTCGAACATGACTCCTTCTGTCGACCCCTTTTAGGTCCCACCTCTGAAAAAAAAAAAAAAAACAGAAAACACTCTCGGTGGAGACATTTTAGCAGCGAACACACGTGTGTTCTCCTCTTCAGTCTTCGGATTAGGCTGATTGTTGGACTGAGCTGGTGAAACTTCCTTCTCTTTATTTGTCTATGTAAAAAAAAAGAAAAAAAAAAAAAGTTTTGTGTTCACGTTGGTTTCCTGTTTTCGGTTCGACTCATCGCAGCTGTGTATCCATTTATGTCAAACCACCAGTGCATGTATCCCCACATCCCAGTAAACCCTGTTACTCATGACGGCCCTTAAACCGTGTTCAAGCCAATCAGCAGGTGCGCGCCGCTCTACAAAACCCTGCACCTTCTCTCTTTCTGTCACGTTCTCTCCTTCCCTTTCTCAGATGCAACCATCCCTCTCTCTCTCGCTCTGTCTCTTCCTCTTAGTTTCTCTATCGTTCGTTCTCTCTCCCTTTCCCCTCGCTTTGCTCCCTCTTCAACCGCCTTCCTCCTCGTCTGTCTTCTCTAGGATCAGCTGCAGCTGTTTTCTTTTTCTTCTTTTTTTTTTTTTTTTTTGCCTGATATGCATGTCTTCACTATGTCACAATCTCGTTGTGCATGTTGTTCACCCCACAGTTCCCCCCCCCCCCCTCACCCCCACCCCTCCACCACCACCACCACCACCTCTAGACATGGCTGTGCAAAAAACGCGGCTAGAAGCGGAGGAAAGAAAAGTGGAAGTTCCCCCACAGTCCTTCCTCCCCACATGATTATTGCGACCTCGCTCTTTCAAGCGCTCGACCACAAATCAACCCAACACACATACCAGGAGGCCTCTGCAATGACAGTCTTCCTCACCGACATGTGCACAGTGTCAAAAGCTTGGCCTCAAAAATCTAAACTAGCAGCCTCGACTGCAAAGCAGCGTAGCGGTAGACATGATTCGCTGAGCAACTTTGCTGTAGTGCATCTGCTTATTTGCGAAAAGTGAAAAGATTTTGAGGCCCCTTGATTTCACTGCTGACACCATACTGGGTTTGACATGGAAGTTAAAGACTTGACTTGAGACATCATGACTCGATTGTGCCTATGTTGTGTTTAATGTTTTGCAGCTTTGGATGTTACATTTGAAATGTCAAAATTGTTCACTGTTGTTTAGGTTGGCATCACAAGTACCTTTGCAACTCCACCCTGGTATGTGAGCGGACACCTTGAATGGCATTGTCACGATCGGACGACTGCCCTGTCAGTCAAGCTTCCCGTGACACGACCTCACGGTTAGTTAATCGGATCATCATCGCTGCATGCCATCGTATCAAGAGTCACCACGTTTGATTACAAGAGTTTCACACGTGAAGAGAAAAAGTGAACTGTTGGTTGTAAGACGTGCTCATCAGAGCACAACAGCAAACTTTGCTTGTAATTTGAAGACTCATTCGGATCGGTACCTTTCTGCGAGTACCTGGATGGAATCTGTTCAGACAGTACTTCCTAACTCGCTAAAGTTTACCTGATAACAAATTTGATTGAGATGAAATAAATTACCTTCAGAATGTTTTTATTCATTTTTTTTTTATGGTTAGGTTCCTGTCAAAACGCAAAAGGGTCAGGGACGTGTCTAAGAACAAAGGACTTGACTTGACTTGAATGGGAAATCAAACCATCTCCATCCATGATTGTGGCAACCAAAATAGGCATTTCAAGCCAAACCATTATGTTTTCCTAACCCTAACTAAATGTTTTTTGTGAGTATATAAAACAGTTGCAACAGCTTGTTTAGGGCAAAATGTTTTAACATTTATTCTGGATGTTGGGGTGTAGGGGTTAGGATAGGTCATGTATTGGTTTAAAATGTGCCAACCTGCTTTGGTTGCCACAAACATGGCTAGAAACCCCCACTTCCCATCAAAAATATCCTGTTTTGCTCGCGTCTCAGACGCGGCTGCAAATAGTACCAACGCCTCCCTAAAAATATCCTGTGGTCGCCTGCTTACAAAAGGCGATACTTGAACCGTGGTCACCAAAGCTTAGCAGTTTTGTCGCCTAGATTAACTCCGCCACCCTTCCCTCCACCTCCTGGTATGAAAGCCACGTCCTAAGCACGTAATATGACCGTGATGTGACCCACATTGTTGAAATGTCAACACGCAACGTATGACAGGGACAAATGTGCATGAATCAGTGTTCCGCAGAAATGTTAACCGCCAACATTGGACTGGTTGCCAGTCGGGTCTGTGACACCCAGTATTCCCCACAGATTCTCAATGCCACCTCTTCCTCTACCTCACCTCCAATGATCCAACACTGACATTCCACCGATCAATAACTCAACGGCAACTTCTCATATCGCATCCGATAAACAAGCGGAAAGCTACTGTAAGTGATATCACATTTCTACAGAGCTCCAACAAACCTTATTAACTTCTAAGAATAAGGGTGTGTAACAGAAATGAACTGGGTGTGTGCGGGCTGTTGCTTTGTGCGCACGCATGTGTGTGCATGTCTTTGCCGGTGTGTGTTTGTGTGTGTGTGTGTGTGTGTGTGTGTGTGTGTGTCTGTGTGTGTGTGTGTGTGCGTGAGGTGTTCAGGGCCAGTCCAAACATCCACCATTACCTGGCAGGAAAAACAGGAATAGGACTTGTCAGCGGGTGATTGCACAACCCTTTGCTGTGGATTCACACTCGGCTGAATGAGATTTGGAGCTGCTCCCTGCGCTGTAACTTGAAACCGAGAGGAACAGGCTTCACCACGTAGACCGAAGCAGCAGTGATTCGAACAGTGATGATCCACGGTGTTATTTCTTAACTTAAAGACCTTACATCACTTGTGTAGGATTGTATTGATCAGATGGGTTGTGGGTAAAGAAATTCATCCTTTTTTTGTTTTGTTTTTTTACAAATATCAAAATTATATTGATTTGGACCAAACCGAAAATGATACTTTTCCTATGAAAAACGTCATGTTTGTTCACAGTACATTTTCACATGCTATGTCTTGGATAAATTACCGTTAGTCTCCAGAGCCACCGCAGGGTGTGTTTGGGTGTTAATATGAGTGTGTAAAGTGTGTCTGTGTGTGTAGGCGTGGGCTAGTGAGAGTTTCCAAAGCTTTTTACACCACCAGACAGCTTTTATTGTCTAACAGGAGCTGCAGAAGAAAGTAGAAGAAGAAGAGGCATGGGCAGTGATACCCAACAAAGGAAGTCTCATAACCAGAACCACAAAGCTGCCTCAGCCCTCTGCCCTGTGTAGAGAAAGCAGCACTCTGGCTGAATTCTTCTACGCGCCGAGGTGATACTCATGCATAACACAGGTCCACGTGCCATCACTTTTGCTGAGGATATAAATGCATGACATTGAATTCCAGATCTCAGCCTTAGACCCAAACACCCATATTGTAACAATCAGGTAACTGTTTTTTATGAAACAACAGAACGCCCCTCACTTCACACTTAAAGCTCTGTTCTTGGCAGACAAACCACTAACATATTGCCAAAAGCTTTAGTGCATTCTGAGGAATGAAGAGCTCTATGTTTCACTTCTTCAACAATCTTTGGCAGACCGTCCTTCACCATTCTGTAACATGGTGGTTTAAAATACCATCTACGATGCGATTGAGTGCCGGTTCTGGGCTGGTGCTAGTGCTGGTTCAGCCTACAAACCTTTTATCGTGGCCAGTTGTTACACGGGCGTGAGAGCCGCTGTAGAGTCACATCATTCAGTCTCTAATTTTCCCAGCATTGCTTGGAACAACTATGGCAGACTACAACAGCTCTGCGTGATGTCGCATTTGTCTCTCCTGGCTTGGCCTTCCTACATCAGCATCCAAACAATGACTGCTCCTCGGACCACCGCTGCTTCGATTTGGTGTCCATAGTGAAAATCAATTTTCTTTATTTTGATGTTTTTAAGCTGTTTAAGTTGATAAGCCAGCCCCTGACATAAGCAGTTGACCTCGCCCACAGAGTGTTGGTGCTGATCAGGAACAAGTTTACTTGGCAGAGAGTTCATTGGTTGCTGAACCACAAAGTGCCCGTCACCTGAATCACCTTGGTCTAAAAATAGTGACTGGTAATAGTTTACTGAAGTGGTGATTCAGCTCTCAGCAAGAGGCAAATGCCCCAAATTGAACAAATGGTTGACTGTACCCTAAAGAGCAACATCTGGGTTTTGTGCCAAGTAAACAAAGATTATTAACCATTTCAGATAAATTTTTTGTCCTCTGTGACGATGACACAGCCACACAGCTCTCAGTTCCTTTGCATTTCCGTCCTTCTACTCAAGACAAAGAACACCCGAGATCATTTGTACATGATGGCCAGAATTCAAAGGCAGCTTCAAGACTGAAGGGGACAGCATAACTGCACACTGTTGCTCACTATATGAGACTTGCTTCTCTTTGCCGTATCTACAGCCTCTGAGACTGCAATTCTCTAGTTTTGAGACAGGAGATACAGTGCAGCTGTGATTGTGATCAGGACAATGACACCGGGGACGAGAAGACTCGACAGGCGGAGAAAGGAGAGGCATGGAGAGGCAGAAGACAGGGAATGTCTGGCACCAACAGCAGGCTAAGTCAGAGTCTAGCACTGGGATATTTTCGTCTTGTTATCGGAGGGTCACTGGTGCAATTCCCCTGGTCTGCATGCCGAGGTGTCCTTGGACAAGATACTGAACCCCAAACTGCTCCTGATGTGCTGGTGGGTACCTTGCACGGCAGCCAAACCGTCAGCGTATGTATGAATTGCTGTAAGTTGCTTTGGACAAAAGCGTCCGTGAACAGAAAATTGAGGATTTATTTCATCCAGACCAGAGGTTGTTGTGACAAAAGACAAACCAAGACCGGTGAGTGTTGACTTTAATTTGTTTTAATGTCAAGTTTTACGATGAGTTAACGAGGCAATTCAGCTCCTAGAAGACAGAAAAAGATAGAAACTTGAGTTCAGTGGTTGTTTTTGCTTTGTTCACTTATTTTTTGTTCAGCGAATAGCAAACTTGCTGCTTTTACATCCCCCTGCTGAAGCTACAGAGGCTATCATACTATGGCCGCTTGTAGCAAATAGTGGTGTTGCTAGACAGTATTGGCCGGGGCTAGCTGATTAGCATGCTAACTGTAGGTATCTCTGCAACTCAATAGAAAGACACCTTTGACATAACATCAATGTTTTTACAGTTATACAATTAAGTGATGGCAATATTTTACAAACCGATCATTTAATGTCAGATCAAACTTAAAAAATAACTTTTTATTCCTTTTTTCTTTTTTTAGTTCCCGTATTGTCTTCCTATAATGCGAGGAATGTTCTTTCAGAGAAGGCTTTCCACCAGACAGTGAGGGCAGGTGTATCACTCCTGCGTTTTTAAAAGGAACATGCATGAGTCAACCAGAGATATAATCTGGAAGAGAACAAACAATCAACTGACAAGCAGGTAAATAGAAGAATCACTAGATGAAAAGATACAGTTTGGGGTCTGCTCAGGCGTTTACACTTCTCAGTTTTGCTACCGCCTTCATGCAGCTTTGATTTTGTGTGTGTTTGCTCTGTGGATAAGTGTGTGTGTGTGTGTGTGTGTGTGTGTGCGTGCGTGTGTGCGTGAGTGTGTGTGCGTGCAATACACAGATTAAAGAAGTAAGGGGGTGAAGAAGACTGCTCTGACATTTAGAGGCTTCAACAGGCTTCAGCGCCCACCTGTTCTTAGACAAAGACTGGGGAGGAACAACCACCAGTCATTACACGGCAAACTGAGGCAAAGCACTGACACTATTTCTAGATATTGTTCTTTATGTCGAGACAGAGGATCGAATCAAAATAATAAAGCACTGTTTGCCACTGTGCTGGAACTGGAGCTACCTGACATTTTGTTTTTTGTTTATCTACATTTTTTTGGGCAATAAACGAGTCAATGTTTTGCAAAGTCGCTTCATGTATCGGTAATTTGTGATACATTATATATTAGAATATTATATACATGTATTCAGAAAGTGAAATCAGATTGCCAGCTTAAATCGCTCTGCCTCACGTCAGCAGTGGACCACATGACTGATTGTAATCTGACCCTACATAAAAATAACACCGGCTCGCGCCGTCTGCAAACTGTTAGACTGTCGGTGTAACCCCAGCACTTCACGAGTGGGACTTAATTGTCTCGCTGTAATTACCTTTTTCTCTTTCCATAATTAATGTCCAGGAAATTGGCCTATTATAGTTGAAATGAAAAAGAAATCGGCCCAAAATAGACCTCACACATTGTGTTATTTTTTGTATGATTGTGCAGAGCAGCTGGTGAATTTGAAATCTGCCATTGAGCTGCTGAACAGCAGAGAGACAGACTGTGGTGGGAATTTAAGATTACCGCAACCAGTGCTATTAGGAACACACTTTTATGATAAAAGACCGCCATTCAAATAAAACACTTTGGGAATTCAAATATTCTGAGCTCACAGAGACAGAAGTGACACTTGATTATTCAATCGGTTCAAGACTTGATGTCTGTCTTTACTGTGCAACACCATGAATAACATCATTTAAATTATGCTGTGGCTTATAAGACAAAGACTCCAAATCAAATGCCGGCAAAAAGACACATAAGTGTTCTACTCACCTCTTCAGACACGCTCAATCAGTTCAGATTGCATGTTTTTGCAACAAACTTTTTTTTTTTCTCACAATAAAATCTTGCAGCTGCATGAAATATAGTAACAGACAACTATAAAACAATGTGTCTGACTTCCCTTTCTCAAAATTCACAAAACAGCCGAGGCAGTCAAATCCACTTCTTTAATAGAGAGAAACCCATGCCTTAAAAATATACATTGTATTCTTCACAGCAGTGTGTCTTCATGTAATGTCACTGATGTGGAAAAAACAGGGCTGAACAGTCCGCCAACTTTCCTTCACCACATTCAGTGTTGGGGCTGATATATGTCATGAGAAATTACCAAAGGAATTCGATCGATGTGCGTTCCTTTCGATAAATAAATCACATACTTTAGGACATAAAAATACACAACCTATGCAAATACCTGAGAGCCCTCACATCAGAAAAAGTTGTTATCAATGTCAGAGATGATCGATCAGCACACGTTTTCTGGATGATTTCGATATTCAGTGCCAAAATATACACCTTTCATATATTAATTCTTAAAAAATACATTTCACCTGAACCCGGTCTTTTACATTTTTTGTAAACATTTTTTTTGATCAACTTAAAAAAAACACACACAAAGGTTCACAAAACTAGTTGCATTAACATTTCAGCAGAAAAATAGACATTTAGCACACGCATTTTTCAAAATTTACAAAAAACATCCCCGCGATCGGAAACAATAGCAGTGATTTTTGATTTTCAAGTAGACTCCTCGCTCACGAGGAGGGCTGACAGAGGACCTTTGTTTTTTCTTCCTTATTTTGCTCATATGGCTGCATCATTTAAAAGAATTTGTGTACAAGTAAGGCTTGTTCTCATTACAACGTTACCATGAGACAGAGACAAACTAAGTTTGTGCTCCAAGGGTCTGACCAAATATAATCAGGAGGACAAATTAAAAGTGAGAGAGTGAACAAAACCCCTGCCATGTTGTGCCCGTTTCAATTTAATTGAGTTCTTCTCTGTCTATTTGTATTCCTTCAAAAGGTGATCAAAAAAAGAAAGAAAAATCAGGGTAGCATCAAAGGTTCACTGTGTAGTTTTTGGAAAGAAGTTTTAATCAGAAGAGACTGATTTCACCTGCCTAAACAAACTAACTAAACAAACGCAACACCGTTTTGTACTGTTTAACTTTGTTTACATGTGGCAGACCCTGCCACCATTCTAGCTTCAAACAGTATTCTCAGGACTTTATATTTCTCTCTGAGAACAGCTTGTTTATCCACTTTTGGAAAAAAAAAAAATGTTTCTGCATTTGACTAATTACCACATTAATACTGGAAATATTAAAATTCTGAGTTTGAATTTCTTCTCCAAAAACTACACAATGCCCCTTCAACTTACAATTGATTGCGGGATCAAGAAAAAGGATTTGTTGTTTTAGGAGGACCCCTGTCTGTACAGATAAGGCTTCAGATAACGAATATATACAAGAATAATATAGTAGAGGAATGTATAGAGTCAATATCACAGCTGCGAGGTGTAAACAATTTCCAGTGCCAATACTTTACAGACAGTAAGTTTTTTTAATTTTTTTTTTATGCTAGCTGGGCACCAGTAAGAGAAGCAACATGTAAACAGAGAAAAAGCTGCCTTCTGATAACAAGTAGACACTGAACATAAAGGAGTATATCACTGAGTTTAACCTTAGAGAATAATTTGTTTATGCTGAGCCAATGTCGAACTAGTAATGCCAAAACTGTAAGTACTACTACAACAAAAAGGAACATGTTCATAGGACAGCATTGTAAAATGTGCATCTCCAGGATTGTTCCCTCAGAGGAAAGACTAACCTTCATCCTGTCCATGATTGTTTTCCACTCTAACTACACTTTAATATAACAGCTATGAGAGAAAAGTATGAAAATATGGATATATATATATATATATATATATATATATATATATATATATATATATATGTAAATGCTGCCTTAGTCAGGGCAATGACATAAAGTGCATGGCCAACTGTACAAAGCACAGTCTTATCTGAGTCTTTTTCAGGGAGACAGTAACTACGAAAGCGCTGCGACAACCCTTGTGGACCGAAATCTGTCATTCTTAACACACTGTGTACGATGGACAAGAGATTTGGAAAGGTGGCTTATCTTCTACACGCCGTTTCCACTTTCCATACATGAGCTTTTAATGTCTGAGCATGTTTACAGAGGTGATGTGGAACGCTACAGTTTTGACAAGTGCCTTCAGAGTAGAACGACGTGTTAGCCACACACTCATACTCTCACTTTTCCTCTTGCTCAAGCTGTCTCGTTCTGCATCCCCTCTGCACAAGGTCATACAAGAATGTGGCGACATTACGGGAGAGAGGAAGCGTGAGAGACAGTAGTGTGTTTATGTGTGTGTGTGTGTGCTTTAGATGGTGTTAGTGAGGAGCAGAGAATAAGCAATCTGATTCTTACAGTAGGAGATAAACAAGCCAAACGGCCACCGTACGCATCTAAAATCTGGTCTATTTCAAAAGGGAGTAATTTTTTTCGGTGTTCCGTCGAAATTAAAGCTGCACTACAAGACATCTAAAGATGCCAAGGACGCCTCACAAAGAGGTATTTGTGCAGGGATGCTGTGATGTTTTTCCCTGTATTTGTCATGACATTCAAAAAGGATTGAAAGACGGCATTTGGAGCCGAACATGTAAGCGTGTTTGCTGAGTTGGAAAACAGCCCAGATGAAGCGGACCCCCACCAACAGCACTGGGAAAAAGTTCAACACTTACATTATATACACACAGACATCCACACAGCCTGAATCACAAAGTGGGTTGGATCAAAAAGATGGGCATATAGCATAAAGTAAAGTACATCGGAGAAAGGCCACCCATGCCTTACCCTTTGCCTCCTGCATCCCTTTGGTATACATTAAAATAAAGCGTCTTGCATTATACTTTCAGTTGAATCATCCAAAGCCATCTTAATTCTAATCGTTTGCCATCCTCTGTCAATATATGGATGGATATAAATGTGTAAGTCTGCTAGTGTAAAGCAAAGTTTAGGAATCTGTGTGCTCAAACTGCAAGCAACATGACCCACGAGCCACCAGGATTTGTAGTTTTCAGAAGAGCAACCAGGGAAAACAAACAGCTTGGCAGCTTAGTAAAGAAAATGTGATAACAGATTAACTTTTTTCACAGAGCTGACAGGAACCGTGACACTGCACCTTTTGTTACTTTCTTGTTTTGTGATTTTTGCTACATTACCAATTGTTTTACCTTGCACAGATAAACTCAATAGATGCCAATTACGATTTTCGAGAAACGAGTCAAAATGCAAGCAACAAATTCAGTTTCATGAGATAGAGGTTAAGATTTAAAGTTCAAAAGATTTGACTTCATAATCATGTTAATGAGTCATACATAAATGTAAAACATTCACCTGAGAACATTTGCCTGGGAAATGTTTTATGTAGATATTAATCTCAAAATACATGTGATTTTTGTTGTTTTTAAGCTGTTTTATTATGAGTGCAATTTTCATGAGGAAAAGCCTTTTTTGCTAAATGTTTTAAAATATGGTATACAGTGTTCGTCAGAACAGCTTTATTCAGTAATAGCTTTTCAAAAATTGTTCGAGCTGATTCTTTGTACAAGACTTTCAAAATGACAAATGATATGGCAGCAGGAAGTTGGTGGTCTCTTTTGTGCAAGTAGTGGTGCACAAGTGCTTTACCAGCCACTGATAAGTGGAAAAAATATGGTGGTGCAGGTAAATACTAAGTGATTTATCGTGATAACATGCACGGCAACACAACAATATAAACTTGCTAGCTATAAATGCTACTTTTGGCTCCAAGAATAGCTGGGCTATTACTGCAGTGTAACAAAGACTGAAAAAATAGCCCGACTGCACATCATAATAACAGTCCAAGTGAATTAATGAAGGTTCAGCTGAATCCCACAAATTGGGTAAGAGGTAGCTTTCTGCAATCAGCCGGCTATACAACCTTTTTAGAGAGCTAGCATTAGCTTTTGCTTGGTCTTGGACTTCACTACTTCACAAAGGAGGTGTCGGTACAATAACAATTCAAAATGAAATTTGTAACATGTTTTTGTTAATATTTGTGGAAATGATAGTACTACAAATTATGTACATTGTAGTAAGTTGTGATATAGGCTACATCTGTAAATCTTGTTTCTATTTCTGTACACACACACATTTATTTGTCACTCTTATTAAATAACATTCAAAGCCTCCAAGTTGTCTTGTTGACTAATGGAACAAGATTTTTAAAAATTGTGTTTGTTGTATCCATATGAGGAGCTAACAATAAAGTCTGATGTACTTTCAAATGTTTTTTTTTTAAATCACGACAATCTTGTAATTAATAGTCATTTATGTTTGCAAAATAATTTATGCAGAAACAGCATTACTAAAGCAGAACCAAATACTGTCAAAACGATGGCACAACTGTTCGACTTTCTATAGCTGTAGATAGACACATTTAAAAAAACCACCACAGCTCTGGCAATCAAGCCCACATGGACACCAAGTTGCTTGCAGCTAGAACACCCAGCACCAGATGACCCTATCATTGGTTAATAATAATAGCTCTATTATTAATAATAATTGAGCATAATGGGCTGTTGCAATGTCATGAACAACAAAAGACAGAAAACAAATCCTCTGATATGTGCATCACTAAGTATTCATATGTGGTAGCATGGCTTTTTAAAGATTTAAATTACACCCAATTTAAACCTGGTATTAGAATGTGATCTTTACCTGGATGTGTTATCCGGACGAGGACAAATGCATTTTAATGCGATCGGATCTGCCTGACTACATCTGGAGGTAGTGTGGCTTGCATAGTGTTTGGATCTTAGGTCGGCGTAAACAGACGATCCATACAACCTGCTGAATATGTACTCAACAATGCGTTGATGCAGTTATTCGTTTTTTTTTTACTTTGTATAAAACTTGGTTTAAATTAGAGAATGGGCAAGTGAGGAGGCAGAAAGAGACATGCCTCTACTGATAACATGTCTATTCTGCGCCATGAAAGCTTCGATTGATGCTTCATTCCACAGCATAGTGTGAAAAAAATTAAGCAGTCACAGAGTAACTCACATGCTAGTTATGCAACGCACTGGGACAGAATGACACAAGGAAAAGGATAACTTAATGCACTACGTTTGCCAAAATTTACAAGCTGCCACAAATGTCTAAGAATTTGTCATAGACAATGTTGTCAAGCTGTCTTAAGTTTCCCTTAAATTAACAACTCAAAAAAATTGATGCTTTTTTTTAAGGGAATCTGGGACTTGCTGCTACCTGAAATCACTGATTCAAAGGCTTTTGTCACAAGGACAAAGATCAGATTTCAGTGTTAATAAGAACGCATTAAAAATACCAGGTGGAAACAAGGTGATGATCGGATTGTTAACTATTGTAGATTCCAGGTTTGATTCCAGTGTTAGAGACTACCTGAAGTCTTCACCTCTGTTGTACATCTTATAGTACTTTCATTGTTTTCTTATGATAAACTGTATCTGGTGCGCTGAGGCCACACAAGACAGAAACGTGTCCTTACATCTTGTTATTTCTTGAGAGTGAAAAAAAAAATGTTTCGGTTACAAAAGCGTGGCGACAGGGCAAGCACGAGGAGACATTATCCAGTAAGAATCAAAAGAAAGTCGTCTGACAGCTGCTCTGTTATACATTTCATGAACATTGAGAGAAAAAAACCAAAAACAACTTACCTTCCTTCCTCTACATTAATCTTAATTCAATATGTAGAAAATGTGTCTTTGGCCCATACCTTCATATGATTGTTCAACTTTTCAGATTCACAATAAGTAGCTTAAAAAGAAGTCTATGCTATGATTGTGCTACACTTGTCTACAGTGTCATTCAAACTGTGCAGTCTCAGAGGTCAGGGGATAAGGACGGATATCAGGCTGTTGCTCCTTTTCCCTTCTTTGCCTTTTCCCTTAATTCCTACCCATCCTCTCAATGGAAGGTGTGTTCACCGCGGACTATGTGAGAGGAGAACTCGTAGCGGTCTCTGCTGCGGTGACCGCAGATGTTGCACTCCAGTGGATCTCTGTATCCGTGGCAGCCCATATGGATGGTGTACATGACATGGTCCAGGAAGAGCACCCGACAGTGCTCGCACTGGAAGGCCCGCAACTCCTGGCCTTCTCGTCCAAACACCCTAACCCCTTCATGGCCCGTGAGCCTATCTGTGGCCGCCCGCATCGTCCCAGCCCCCACTCCTGCCCCACTTCTGGGTGATGCTTCTGATAGCCGCTCACCTGAGTACACCACAGCTGGACTGGCTCGAGACCTGAGGCCGGGAGGGGGGTTGCTCCCGTGGTAGCCCTGCCTCTCCTGAGGGCTGCTGCGAGCTGAGTCAGCTGAGTCGAGTCCACTGTGGTTAGGAGATTCCTCTGTCATTTTCTGGGGCGGCTTGCCGAGCCTGCTTAAAGCAGTCGGGCCATTTGTGGCATGATGGCCCGGGTGGTCATGTGGCTGAGGGGGCAGCGTGTCACAGTTTCCTGGACGCTCTGTTCGTTGGCCCAGTGGCATGACATGGTGGAAGAGGGGGTTGATGGGCATCATCTCGGCCATAGAGAGAGGGGGACCTGGATGGTGAAGCATGGGCCGAATGCTGTCCGACCCCAGGTATGTGATGGCATTGCTGATGGCCTGGTCCATCATGTGGGCCGGCAGCAGTTCTGCCTGCTTCTCATACTTGAGGCCCATCTCGTAGCTAACTTCAGGGTAGCTGTACCGTAACATCTTTTCACCTGCATGAAACAGAGTAACACTATGACTGCACAGAAATTCCTCGACTCAACAATTTTCAACATGTACGACACGAAGCGTCATAAATGAGGAGGCACTGGCAGACATGGAGGGCGACACTCTCGCCTGTAGCCACGAACAAAAGGAGTAGAACAAGCTGTACAAATATGAGCAAGACTTGACTCCACAAACTTATATCTCGCCGATATTTCAGGGCTTGTTTTTTTGGCTTTTGTTATTTTGCACTTGATGTTCTGCATGTACGCATCTAATGAGGTGGAAAGCCCCATCCATCTACTGCACTGTTTAACCCCTCCAGAACAGGGATGCGGTGAGCTGTTTTCTCTCGATAAGAGCAATGGCAAAGTTACAGGTGTACCTAACCACAGAGTGAAAAACACTTCCTTGCCTCTCAGTCAACAGCTTTGCTCTAGCTTGCTCAATCTCTCTCTTTCTCTCTCTCTTTTTTTTTTTTAATAGTGTGGCAAATTAAACCAAATTCAGAGAACGAATCTGTGCTCGTAACTAGGGCAGGTCTATTGTGTGTTATAATATAATAGTGTATGATGCAACACTGCAAGGAAAGGGGAAAAAAACTCTAAGCGATAAGCACAGAAAAACAATTAGATACATTAATAACTTTGAAATTGCTATCAGCATAAAAATGATATTAGCATTACGTGATGACAATTTAATGAAGATCCTGCAAAGCTACTGTCAAGTCTAAATTACAGTCTGCTTGGACAAGTAATACACTTCTTTCACAACAAAATCCACTGAAATGCTGCATGAGTTGAGGTCAAAGCCAGTCACCTTATATGATTTGCTATTAATCCATCAGCGTAGAATTTAACAGAACAAATCATCCTCAACCACCAACTCTACTTTACACACACAAAGACACTGAAAGAGTTGAAATGTAATCGGATTATATAATGCGTCATATAATACTGCTCCTCAAGGACAATGACAAAGTAGAGTAGAGAAAATCAGTTTAACTTCTTCTTGGAAGTTTTCTTTTTTTTAAGATACCCACCCACAAATTTCTGGGGCGTGGTGCTCTTCCTTTTGCCCACATTGTTTTGCAGCCTCTCAATAACAGGCGGCCGTTCGAACGTGGCCATGGTGTTGGCCTCCGCCATGGGCCTCGGCTCCGTAGGTCCCTCACCTGGACAGTTCGAGAAGGCGGAGGGAGTTAGAGAGGGGAAGAACACGTGTGTGGGGTGCTGACACTCAAAAGTAAAATTGGTCAAATTGAACAGGTCGCTTTTCTTAAAATGTGTAAAAATGAAACTGAAATAATAATTCTGCTTTCAGGAAAAAAAACATTCCTTTTTGATGATGGCATTTCATTTAAACATCCAACTTCAGTTCCGCCATACACCCACAAAGCCTCCTAATCCCAGAGGAAATGTTGTTTGAGTCAGTGACTTCTTTTAAATCACTTCAATCTTTTCACAAAAAGCCTTTTATTAATTCTAGCACACCATCTTATTGCCAACACGTCTGTTTCATTGTTAGTATTCGTCCTATTGTTCGTCATTTGAATTGCTTCTTTTGATTTGCCCCAGTCAATATGTTTTAATCTTGTTTCAACCTTCACTTGTGAAAAGTGTTAATAAATAAAGATTATTATTATTGTTATTATTTCCAATCATTTTAGCCTCAATTCATTTAAATTAGCTTCATTCTTTGAAGACTAAATGAATTAATAAATGACCTTTTGAAGCATTTAAGTGTATATACATACATTATGAGAGTCGTGAAAATGTATTAACAGATAAATAGAAAATCATAAAAGATTACATTGAGCAAATAATAAATTAAAAAGCCAGAAAACATTCTGTGCAGAATTGACATAGCCATGGATGCTTTATACAGGCCTTTGCTGTGTACATGCAGTTTTTTTTCCTGTGCGATCCAACTTTACCTTACTGTATTACAGTTACCGTTACACATTATGCCGCCTTCGCATTCTCAGTTTCAGGTTTAGTAAAACCGTTTACCTGTGTAAGGGCCAGTGTTGGCGGTCGGATCCAAGCCGATGCCCTGCAGGTAACTATGGCAGCGCTCTTTATGTTCCTCTAGAGAAGTGCGCTGTTTGTAGCTCCGACCACAATAGTTGCACTTGTGTGGTTTGCCAACTAAAAAGTGAAGACATTCGAGAGAGAGAAAGAGAGAATATTAAACTTCATTCACTGCCGGGCAGACAGAAAGAGTGGGTAGTGTCCGATGAGATAATGCAACCTGCTGCAGCGTTTACAGGCGGTGCGTAGTAGTAAATACCGTGAACAGTCAGTAGTACAAACAAACCCAGCCTCTGAGATCATGGATGTTCCACTACTAGTGTGAGGATTCCACACAACTGTTGCCAGACACAAAGAAGAAGAAGCTGTGGGCGACAGATAGTTGCATGGCGTCTGCCTTTTCAAAAAAAAAAAAAAAAAACGCTTTGGTCTCTGAAACACACAGCAGAAACTCCCACTGCTGCAGGGGCACAGCATGAGTGAACAGTCGCATCCCATGGTGGCGGTAGGAAACAAACTCCAAAGTTAAACTGCTATGGAGGTGGAGTGTGATTCATTGTGTCATTTCTATTTTATTCCATTTCTTCCTACTGAGACAAGTGGAAAGATGGAGGCACATCTCTTATATCTATCTCGGTCAAGCCATCCGCCCCGTCTAGCCTACATCCATCCAACATCCAAGTGTGACTGCTGTGGTTGAAGTAAGTTAATTTCCGCCTGGAACATGCGTAGGTACGAGTTTACCAGTGATTCACGGGTCCAGTCACTGGCGTCTAGGGGGTGGGAATCTCTCTGCACCTCAGTTTCTATTGGATTATGATTCAGAGGGCTGCAATGTGATTCTGAAACTGTTATCAGTTTCGTCTTTATGCATTCAAATTTTTGATTTCTATGCGTGATTTATTTTTTTTCAAAGTTTGCTACTTTTTAAAACACATCTCGTTTGTAATGACTAATCATTCGAATAAACAGATGAATTGACTTATGTTGACTTTGCTTACACTCTTCACGTGGTCAAGACGTCGCCGGCCATAAAAGCTACACCTGACACTTGTTTTATGTCAACTTAATGGCTAATTGACCGGCTGTTAAGCGTTTCTCCATTCCATGGCTATTCAAAGTGCTACACGGCACTTGCTGCATTCAACCATTTGTACTCTCATTCACACAATGATGCTACGTAAGGTGCCGGCCGGCTCATCAGGAGCTTCCAAATAAAATCAATCAGCGATATTTCTACGCTCAGCGCTTCACACACACACACACTCACACACTCACACACTGAATGGAAGAGCCATCGAGGGGCAGTTTAGGGTTCAGTATCTTGCCCGAGGACACTTCAACATGCTTTTGAACCACAGCCACCACATTGTCACATCTAGACAATGTATCGTCTTCCAGTTGGTTTCCAGCCAACAGACCGGTCTTACAAAATTGCTACAGGTAATCACGACGTAGGTTCCTGTCTTTTCTGCATTGAGACACAATCTTCTCTGGGGAGAATTGAAACGTATCTGAGGATTTATGATATTCCTCTGGCCCAAAAGTAAAAAGTAACCAAAAGTTGTACTTCACTAATAGTTAGATGTTGTGTTAAAATATTACATTGTGAAAGTGAAAGTAACCCAAGCAAATGGTATTTAGTCTTCAAGTATCTTAGGGGTGGCAACAGCTTGTCCCCCAATGCGTTCCAAGTGGTATATATCCTACGTGCTGCTGTTTCAAAGATGCCTGGATTGTTTCGCAGAACAAAACAAGAGTTAATTCAATAATTTAGTCCAGTGGGCGGACTGAAGGCAGGGGTGACAAGAAATGAATAAGGCACCAGTTGTGTGTAGTGGACCACCAGCACACAGGAAATCATGATTAGAGGATACTTTATCACAATTTGTCCACTGGAAAAGCAACCCAGAGAGCACTTTATCATTTATAGTTGTCGATGCGGATGGTTTAATTATTCTATATCCATTACATTATGCAATCAGCAATTTAATTCATAATTGTACGTTGAAGCAAAAAACTCTTCTATTGGCAGTTTAAGTATCAGAAGTATTTTTGGGGGCAACAAATGTAATTAAAAATGTGCTACTTCGCTCTGGTGCATAAAGTAAACCGCAAAAGTAACTAGTAGCTAACTGTAGTGGAGTAAAAAGTACAACATTTCCTTCCATAATGAAGTGGAGTAGCAGATAATGTAGACACTATGGTAATACACACAATTGCCTCAGAACTGCGCTTAAATACATTACTCGAGTAAATGTAGTAGTCGTCACTGGTCACCACCATCGTGTGATGGAATGTACACGAGCTGTTTCCACAGCGAGGTAGAAGTTGAGTCAAAAATGTGTATAAACGTAATTGCGACATACTGTATTAAAGAGAAAACCCTACGCAGGCTGACACTGCTGAGGAAACAGGTTCTCAAAACTAATGTAATGACTCATAAAGGGACTCGGTGAGTGAACCTGAGGCCACAGCAGCACACTGGCGTGACCCAGACGCCATCATTAGCAACGCGGTCTAGTAAGATGTTCACTGGCATAATGGGGACAGCTATTACTAGAAGAAAGATGTGATGATCCTGTGCTCTTGTCACTGTGAGAACAGAGAAACCAAACACGTTTCAGTCTGAGGCGGTGGAGGTTGTAACATACACACACACACACACACAGGCACACACACATTGAAACATAGGTGACAGTTCACACGTGAACCTGAGTGCTTTTCTCCCACCGAGAGGGATGTTTAGTTTCTTTTTCTTTTCTTTTTTTTTTTTTCTCAATAAAGTATCGAAGTTACTCAGAACTGGATATTCCTTTGTCTGCGAACGTCTTTCTTACCTTGACTGCTTTTATGCGAGTGCCGCAGAATGGCGCGGCGAAATCTTGCATCAGCAGTCATCATGTGGAATGATAACAGCCTTTTTTTTTTTTTTCAACTATATGTGTCATTCAGTACTCTTGTGGTCTATGAATGACACTGTATTGGCAGAACTCGAAACTAGGATTCATTATCTTTTTTCTGAGTAGGAAAAGTGGTGGCTAATAACAAAAGGTTTCGGTATTATTTAAGCGTGAGTAAGTGTGTCTGCGGGGTCATTGCAGTAATATTCATTCTGGGTAGTGAGAGAGCGTAACTTCTGAACGAAAAAAAAAAAAACGTCATCATGGAAATCATTTGTTCATGTCTTCGTTGCGTGAAAGTAAAACAGTGGAGTAGGCATTATTCAGTCGAGCGGCGCCGCCTCGTTTTCTTGGCGGCTCTCGTCCACACGCTCTCTCGAGCACGCACACACACACACACACACACACACAACACAGACTTCATTACTTTTTCATATTTATATAACCGCCCACATGCGACCTTGTGCAGATGTTGGATGGACCTGAAGAATCCACCTTTCAGCTGCTATTCTTAGTCATGTAAATGATCCACACTGCGCACTCAGACTCACTTGACTGATTGCATTTGGCTAATAAACGGGAACTTGCTCGAATTTAAATCGTCTGTCGTACAAAAAAGTGTGAAATCCTTTTGCCACTCGAGAATCTCCTTGCATTGTCCCTCGCCTCAATGGATAATTAAAACATTCTACCAGGCCTTAGGAATATCAGTCCCGATTCAACGTGCTTTTGTTCTGACACTCTTGACTATCTCTCGCTCCTGTCGCACGTTTTTCCCTCGCCTGACCTCTCTGTCAATGCTGCATTTCCCTCTATTTTTTGGCTACACCTGTTCTTCCTGGCAAGGCACCAGGCCAGAGCTGTCAGGTCTGCAGCATCCGTCGACTGAGGAGAGAGTCCCCCGTGTGTCCAAGAACGTCATGGCATCACAACAGAATCCTCGTATTTCCAACTAAAATGGCCAGGTGTGGATTACTAATTGTGATTTTTCAAGGGAACAAAAGTGTGTGTGGGGGGGGCAGTTTAACAATAGAGGAAGTGAAAGTAAGAAAATGGCCATCGCTGATAGCGCAGGACAGACGTGGAGATAAGATAAGTAAGAAAACTCATTAAAGAAGCAACTGAGATGGCGATTAGAGATGAAAAAAAAATGTACACAAACACATGGACTCACACCCTGCCTGCGTCTAAACAGGGAACTGCGTATGAGTAACCCCTGTGGGGGCATCACAGGCAGAAATGACGGTATTGTCTGACCTTGATCTCAAAGGAGCAAGAAAAAAAAAAAAAAAGGGGCGAGCACATCCTCTCTGATAGGAAAGTGGGTTACAGTTGAGAGACGCAGCCAGCGCTCCCCATGTGTTTCTCAACAGACAGATAGTTTCCTCCTGAGCCAGTCAAGCTACTAAGGAACAGCATGTCCTTGGTGCTTAACCACAAAACACTCACAGCACCGTCTATAACACTCGCGTACAGAAGAAAAAAAAATAAAAAAACACATCTATCCAACAACAATGCTAAACAGAGGCACCAACCGTATGGTATGGCTACCGTGCTTCTGCTAGCTCTTCTTTAGTCACACAAAGAAAAAAGAAAAAATCTGATGAGAACAATGAAGAGGCACTTACAAATGAAAAATAATAAAATAAATAATAATTGCATTGATCAAAAAGCCTGGCATTATGTTGAACCAGACGGGGGCCTCTAAGATTCCTCCGGATGCAAAATGTTCTTTATGAAAGGTACATTTTAGTCCTCAGATGATTGATTTTAAAAGTTTTTTTTTTCTTTTTTTTTCCCCCTACGTTATGTGAGAGGCAAACTGCAATGATCATGTCCACACACTCACACTGGGAGAGAGTGTGGACATGCAAACAAAAGCACAATATTGGGAAAAATAGAATATCAAACCTTACACAGGGGTCTGTCCCAAATATTGAACTGAGTCTCATTTGAAAATAAATACGTCAATGTCATGGGTCCCCTTTACCCCCGGATCTTTGAAGCACTTCTGATGAAAGACACGTCTCTTCTGGGTAACAGAAGTGGATGAGTAAAAAAGAGAAGAGGGTGAGGAGGAGTCTTACCAGCATGAGTGCGCAAATGGCCGGTGAGGGCATCACGCCGCCGGCAGGCGTAGCTGCAGAAGGGGCATTTGAAGGGTTTTTCGCCGGTGTGCAGCTTGATGTGTCGCAGCAGGTTTCCCTTCTGGGTGAAGGAGACGCCACACTGGTTGCACTGGAACGGCCTGTCGCCTGATAGAGGCAGGCACAGGAAGTCAATACCGCACTCATTGCGGGAGATGTTTTTAGAAAGTTTCAAGAACACTGCAGACATTTTTTTTTTTT
>CAEMYA010000051.1:5398762-5411083 GCA_903131615.1 Diplodus sargus
TGTGTGTGTGTGTGTGTGTGTGTGTGTGAGTTTGGGCGGTTGTGGCGGGAAACTATTCACCACCTGCAGTCTCTAGTTATCAGTCACCAGCAATTAGTAGTACTTGTAGGCAAAAAAATAAAAGACACGGGGGAAGGCAATTAGCAAACGCAGCTACACCTAGTTTCATTCACCTGCAACCAAGTCCTAATAGTCGCAGTTCAGCCTGCCAGAAAGATTCAACCAAAGTCTCCGGCCTGTTTCACCAAAGACGCATTTTGTTCTGCGCAGCACCACAAGATGACGGTTATGGATAAATGAGGAAATGCTTAAACAAAGCCCTGTTTAGGGCTAGGGTTATATCTATCGATCTATCTATGCACATCAGTCACACGCAATATCGAAACCTTTCGCGGGCTTCATGCGAGAGCTGCACTGCTTTTTTAATACAGCCCTCCCCGCCCCGAAACAAACTTGTGATTCCCACCCACACAATAAAAGCTCAGCTTAATCCCTGGTCGTGGACGGGAGGTAAGGTAATTAGTCTGCAAAATCTTACAAATGAACAAACTCTCGGTCTTGTTGATTGTTTGAGCGGGATGAGAGGGGCTGTACGAAACCGTCTGCACACCGTGCAGGCAAAACTTACTGATCCTGATGATCCTGTTCTGGGATTTGCTGGGGCAGTAATCACAGCGCGAGCATATGTGGCTGTTCCACTAAAGCCTCCCATCTGACTGCATCCATCAACTGTCCCCCCGGGGTCTGGAGCCGCATCCATTTAACACTCATAGGCTCGTAAAACACATTTAGAAATACTGGTAATGCTTTCTGCTATAGGAGGAAAAATTCCAGAAAGCAACCGCATTCTTCAAACCGATACTGTACGTTTCCAATGCCACAAATTTGTAAAGAAGCAGCCCTTATCCCAATACCCACGTGGTGATCGAGCCTTGTCTTCGACAGCTGTATCCTGGCAACACGGAGCAGACCTGAACGTCCTTGCTATTCAGCTCCTTGCATCTTTACATCTGTCTCTCCAGTGTGGCAGAGCGGAATGCACAGAGTGGTCCGATGAGGACAAACTTTTTAATCAAAAACGTTTGCGACGACAAAGGCGGCGATGAAAAAAAAAAATCATTGAGATGCTTTATTTGGTACATCTCCCTCTCTCTTCTGGATACAATACCAGTAACAGATTCCATAGAAATCACACGGCATTGAGGGGCTGAGTGAAAGCGAATCATCCGTTTGAAGAAGACACGCTGTTACCTTCAACCCAGAGGGTTGTAATTCTACTCTTCCGACAGGACAGCTGATGTACAGTTTGCGTTTTAAGCTCGTAAGTGTAAGTGTTCAGGTGAAATTTGACAACGCTTCACGCTTATTTACAACAGATGATGTGATGCAGCCCTTCTTGTGTAACTTAACCTCAAAAAGCAAAAAATCGTGTTGGGCAACTTCCAGAATGACTACACCTCTTATCGGCGAAGAGTATCTCCCTGTGAACGCCATCGCCCTGCACGCTCCCTGTATCTCTAAACTTGTGGGAAACAAGCTTCCCTTTTTCTCACTTAGCTGCCTCGTCTCGCTTTGTTTCCCCTTTTCTCATTTTGCTGCCTCACAGTGACATCGCTAGATGCAATCTGAGGCATCAGGTCAATAGACTGAAAGGAACCAAGCAACACTTCTGCGAAAGTGCAATATTGTACAACAAAGTGTGATATGTTGCAAGTTGCAATATGGCGTCTCTGAACAAAACCTCTTGTAATTTCCAAAGTCTGTGTTTGTTTTTGATTGTGGACTGCAATTTCAAAGTAATCTCGTCAAAAGTGCTTTGAATCAACCGCCTCCCTTGTTCACTCATTCACACACATGCTCGCACGCCCGTGGTGACAACCTACCCTGCGAGAAACCCCCCTCACCATCAGGAGCACCTGTTTTCTAATCTGCTCACATTTGCGACGTTCATTTGCTCGATTCAACAAACCCAGGCTTAACACACACTCTGTCTGTTTCATGTGAAACGCCTTCCACAGGTTCAGAGGAAATAAAGTAACCTTCCCTTCCGCAGAAGTCTTTTATTGTGAAAGTGCTGAAGATTTCATAAAGGCAAAAAAAAAAAAGAATGATCAGAATGAACTGATCTAGCGAATTAGAACAGTATATATACAGGAGAGCCTGTCTGTCTGTGTGTGTGTGTGTGTGTGTGTGTGTGTGTAGGGTAGCTGCTCTTGGCAGACTGCAGAAATGTGTTATCTCTTGATTGAGCACTCACCACTGGGGGAATTAGGACCCTGAGGAACTGTCTGTCCATTAGGTGTTGACATATCCGCCAACATTCTCGAGTTCACCTCACCGGGAGAGCATTGGCCGTTACCTGGGAGACAAACAGAAACATAGCGATCTTCATTATGCTGTACAATACGGTACCTGTGGAAACAAACACAATGTCATGCAGCTGTGTACTTACACACACGTATACACACACACATACGTGGCCGATGAGACGTGAGACATGTATGCCGCACGAGACGCACAGTTGGCGGCAGGTGACTGCATTATGATTGGGTGTAAAAGCGGCAATCTTTGAAAGGCCCCGTCGTTCACAAACAAGTACGGGCAAAGGTTTCCAAGCTATCCGATGCTTGTATTTAAGATATTAATATGTGGACTTGTTTCATTTGCACATAACCGCGTTCGTTTTTTTATTCACACTTGGCACAGCGTCCAAAGTATTTTTGGGATCAGGGTCATTCTCGCGCAGATAGAGTCGGTGAACAAAAGCCGAACGGCGGAAACGTTTCTAGTTAGTCAAACTTAAGAAAAAGTTCACACGATAAGCAGTGAGTAGCCTTGTGTGAAATGATTAAATCCATCCCTCTCAGATCTCCTTCTCAGCCCCACCTGAGCGGGCACTATGGAAGTCACGGCGCAGAACGCAGAAGGCAACAAACTAAACGGACTTCATGCACCTATGGGATCCTGATGTCCAGCAAATGTGGATCAGATTGCATCCTCTCAGCAGTCTGTACAGAACCCGGGCTATGGATAGCCCTGTGTCCACTCAGAGGGAGAGCAAACCAATCCCTTATCCCCTTACAGTCCGGCTCCGTCAGGGTCATCAGAACAATACGGTGGCAACAGGCAAACACCCCTGCTGACCCAGGTGTCAGATCCCTTAGGAACCACAGTGAGCCGTCACTCAACCGTCGGCGCAATTAAAGGTTTTCCTCAAGCATGCTGAAAACGGAGCCAAAACGGTGAAAGTGTTCATTTTAATGAGACCAGACTGTCTGATGCTTTTAAAACTGATGCGGCAAAAAGCCGTAGCCGAGGAAGTCTCAGTCAAAAATCAAAGGAACGTGCTACGTGCTACATCTGAAACTGCTACAAGACAGGCCTTGTTACAATTTGTCAGTGCTGAATATGTCTGCAATGATCCCTCATACATGAAAAAGAAATCTGTGTCAGATCTCCTCTTGCTGTGACAGCTCCTCTTAGTCTGACAACCTCTTCTGTGGTATTGTTCCATTGTTGTGGCGGGCCAACTGAGCGGGGCATACTGGGAGACGTTGTCCATGACACAATCCCTGGGCCTGGGCTCAGGTTGCACAGGTTGGGGTTGGAGGAAATCTCAGGTGACCGACACCGGCTATCCCTTGGCAATGCTGTCCTGGAGACAGGAGTGGCCCAGATTTGTCATGAAGGATTTTCCATTACTGTAGCACACGCTGACAGCTGCCTAGCAGCACCGTGGCTAGCTTGTCTCAAGCATAAACTAATAGTTTTCGGGCTGTCTGGGTTAAAATGCTAAATTTAGAAGCCTCCATTAAAAGATTTCAGCACAGTGTTATTGTTAGAAAGAATGAACGGGTCAAGACAGATTGTGTCATTATCTCTTTAATAAAAAACCCTCAAAGGTGTGCTGATTCATGAATGATGCTTTCAATATGGTGTCTTTGATAATGAATAAAGAAAAGACAAATAGTATGGAAAATGCAGACTCTAGTCTCTAGTCAATCACTTGAAAAGATAGCAAAAAAAAGGGCACATACATCCCAATTCACAATGGGATGGCGCCTGGATCACAAAATACCTGCCAGAATTGCAAAGAGAGATATCGGCACAGCTGTGAAATCTCGTTAGAAGACGTGTCTTTGCTGTGTGACATTTCAAGCAGAATTCTTTCCCTCACATACCCCCAGGGATAAAAATGCTGGCTCTCTACATTTCGGCAAAACCACGGATATATATCAAATTCACACATATCACACTAATCAAATCAAACTGCTCTTTCACGCAATTGCTGGGAATCAAAGGAAGAAGTCAGACTCATATTTTGTCGGACTGTTGCCCGTGTTGGTCACATATCCGCAGAGCTTGTGAAAAGGATGCATTGCAACACGTGTGTTGAAACGGAGACCTGGTCCTTTTAATGTTTGGCAAAAAAAAAAAAAGGAGAAAAAAAAAATGGATGCCTTATGAAGTAGAACAGAGCTGCTTAAGAATGAACCAAACCGTGCACGCACGAGCTCGGATGGATTGAAACGCGGTTCTCTGCGTTGGTGCCATACATATGCTGAGTCAATCTTGTACGAACAGTCAGATCAGGACGTCTAACCGGGGGGGGGAGAGAAGGTATTTTGAGTAATACTGCGGAATTTGGGTAAATTTAATGTGCTGACAAATGGAAAAGGAACAAATGTGCACACATGAAACTTGTAGGTGTAATAAATGCTGACTTGACTAGCGGCGCTAAATGAATACGTAGCTCCCACAGTCGTCGTCTCAGGAATCTAACAATGGTCAATGCAGTTTCTGGTCTCACAACTCAAGAAAACGGCACATGATTATAACTTGGTGTCTGGGCTCAGTGACAGTAAACCTACCAAACTGAGGTCGAGCTTCGTCTGCCTGCTTTGGTGATGGCAGGAACGAAGAGGATTGACAAAATGGTGGCATCTTGAAAGACAGCACCTAGAGTGAGTCTGGCTGCGCGAGGAACTGGATAAGATTCTTTTCCGGAGTGACGAGGCCCTCCTTTCTGACTTACTGGTAAAAAGTATGGGAGCTGGTTTTTCCTGTCAAACCCTGAGCCTTCCTTAAGAATGAGACTCGTATCACAAAGAGACATCAACACGCACACCGCTGACCCGACAAACAGAAACAGATCTAGAGAGACCAGTGACAACATTCAACAACTTTTAAAATCTTGAAGATACGTATTGTTTTTGGATACATGGATAGGCTGTCATGTAGAGTATGCACTCAAATCCAGCAGTATTACAGAAACACCTGGTTCAAACTGCGAGGTGATTTAGTGCGCCGCTCTATTTGTGGTAATCTATATCGGTGAATGTGTGGGTGACCCAGAACAACCTGGTGTAATCCACCTCTGCAGATAACTAATAATTAATAGCATGAGAAAATGGAATTTATTCAATAAGCCAGTTTGGAAAGTGAGCGCTGTAAGCGGAGCGATTTTAGAGACGTAATTTTGTGTCTTTTAAAAATGAGACCCAGCTTTTTCCTCTCAGATTATCACGCAGGACCTCAAATCACGTGTGATCTGTTTGGGGGCCGATGGATCTCGCTTAAAGAACTAAAACTTCACGGTTCAAGGTTCAAGATAACAATAGTTTGTGTGATATGAGGACAACCGCAAACGCAGCTCATTATTTTTAATTTGCCTCACCTTTCTCAGTCGCTCGCCACTGGCTTTGTACATAACGCAGTAAATGTTTGCACCTGTCCATACAATTTAATGCCATTTCATTAGAGCAGGAAACTCGAGTGGATTGTCTCTTTTTCTCTGTTTTTAAAAGAAAAAGAAAAAAGGTCAGCGCTGCGTTTCCTTAAAAAAAACAACAACACTCCGACTGCATTAGGCAACTGTCACATATGTAATTAGTTGCTAGCAAGGTGGTAGTTGAGCATGAGTGACCTTCAACCCTAAGAGGATAAAGAGAAGCTGGAATATCCAGTTAACCCTTGAAGCGTATCAAACATTGTTCTGGCAAAACGAAAAGTTTTTTCTCTAACTTATCATTCAGTTATAATTACCTGATTGCGGTGTAACGACTGTAAAATAAAGACAATGTGTTTTACTGTGCTATGTGGTCTCGATTTTTCCCACAAAAACAAATTACAGCACAAAGGCGCGTCTGCCATTGTGCAACCACAAGAGGAGGCATTTTTTTGCTATCCCAAAGTAAAGTGATACAACTGGAATGACTGTGGAAACCCTACACTGCAAAAGAAAAAAATAACCCGACTGATTGAGGAGGCAAAGAAGGTGAAGCGATAGAAACTGAGGTTAAACAAGAGCGAAAAGACGGACATTCACTTTTTATATGTGTATGCGTATATGCGTTTTACCAGTGGGATTCAAGATGGTTTCGAAAGAAGGTAGCAAAACTTGACAACTTATTGATACTCTGCCTTTTTTAATAGCTCTGATATCTGGATTTCTAAGTCGAATTTGGAATTTCTACGGTTGTTTTTTTTTTTTTTGCTTTGGGCAGTAGCCAGGCTGTTAGCGGTAGCCGTGTTGCTAACGCTGTCTTGCCAGCAGCAGTGGCAATAGAAATACCACAGGGAAATGCTTTTTTGGGGGGGGATTTAAAAAGTTAACCACTTAAGAACACTGAAATTGGACTCAGGATTCAAGAGGGTGAAGTCTTTATTTCAGTTTGTCAAACTAGAGTTAGCTTAAACAACTAAAACGTAAAAGTATTATTTAGGGATCGTCACAAAGATATCAGGCAACATTATAAATGATCTCATAACATGGTCAATATGATCATGCTTGGCAGATATTTGGCTACCCAGAGAGTGGCGACATTGAGAGACAACTGTTTATTAAAACAACTGCGAGGCGAGTGTAAGTGAGATTGAAAATATCCAACTTCTCTAAGTCGTGAATTCCAGAAGTTCCTGTGAATTCCTGTCATGATGTTCCTATCAGGCGACGAGCGTGCGAGACTGGATGACAAGCGCGCGCAAAAGAGAATAAAGTTCATGAGAGAGTGGGATAGTTTATGTGCGAGAGCGATTGCATAACGCGACGGATTACGATGGTGTGTGTGATAAAGAAACAAGTGTGTTTTTTTTGCGTGTAAAAAAAAAAGAAAAGAAGAATATCTGTGTGTGCGATTGGCACGGAGATAAGACATCGACTGTGACGGCGACAGCGAATGTGGTTTGGAATAATAGTGTGTGAGGTGAGTGAGCTTATATGCAAAAGGAAGGCCTGGTTTATTAAACAGGAAGGAAGCTCGTTAAAGTCTTGATTCCTAATTATTGAACAGAAAAGATGAAAAACAAAGCGTGCACCTGCTCAATGGTGCCGCCGTCCTTGGGCTGCAGAGAAAAGCATTCAGATCCATCATATAGAGAGGCCAATGCATTGTCAGTGCAACAGTGAGGCCACTCTGGTTATTCACAAATATTACCCCTCCACTCTTCTATGCGTGTTTGCTCAATAAAAAAGCCACCGCAGATATTGTCAATCCAATGCCATTAGATACACTGTCAGGCTGCGTGTCTCACACTCATTCTGAGTCAGAAAAGACCACGTCTATATTCTGACTGAAATGTTTTTTGTTTTTTTTTTCCACGCTGTGTGGTGAGCAGAGACCTTTCACCTTGCTTCATCCGTGAGTTTGACCACTTTTTTTTTTTTTTTGCAGTCTGTTTTCCTTTTGGTCCACAGCAGCCGTTCTAACAGCCGCACAGAGGTTGCAAAAGCACACACATTCTTCATTAAAGAAGAAGTACAGATACCCGCCGATGACTTCAAACGGCTCGCTCAAACAAAGGCCATGGGCGGGGAATGTCTTACTTCTCAGAATCTGTTCTAGCGTCGTCGGCAGGGCTGCCCGGTTCAATTTCATCCACGTCTCTCTGCCGCTGTCACTAAGGCGCTTTTTTCTACCCGCCTGAGTCTCCCTCTCTGCCTGTTTCCGTCCTGTTGCGTCTTCTACGTCACTTCGCTCGCTACCTCTTCCGTCCGTTATATGCACTGATAGACTAAAAATCTGTCTTGTGGTGTTGTGAAGATAATCCATAATTCGCATCCCATTCATGCATTAAAACCAATGTAAGGAGCCTGTTCTGAAATGTAAGGAGGGTATGGACAGTATTGAAAAATCAACTCAAGCACAGCAACAGAGTGTTTGCACTTTGTTGCTTCCCGCCTCTGCAGCTGCACAGATGCTAGCACTAAGCTAGCTAGCGGTGTGAGTATGTATGTTTGTGAACTGGGCAGCGTTTGCCAGATCCGACCGATACCAACAGCCCGAGCAGAGCCTCAAGTCTGCACAATCGTGAGATACACTTAAGTTCAGTAAAAGTCAAGTAACTTTCAGATATTGCACACACACACACACACATGCTGTATGCACGTGCCGCGACTTAAGCCTTCGAAGCAGACTTTGACCCCATTCACACCTGTGCACTGTATGCACTCATATCACCTCCAAAAAAAAGCATTAAAATTCTCTGTTGTATTCATTTCTCTTCGATACACTGTATTCAGTTATTCTATTGACTCACACATCCTGTTTTTTTTCTTGTGTACAGTGTGAGTATAAAAGCTTCAGAGCCGCAGTTAATAATTCAGTAATCACCAGAAATTAAATGATTGACTATCTGTCAAGAGAAAGAATGAATCCGTTCTTGCTCCCTGTGTGATAGAAAGCTTCGGGTTCTGGACAAAACACCACATCTGAGAACCTCGTCTGGGGCTTCGGGAAACACTCTCTCGACATCTTCGAGACCAAACCACAGACTGATCAGTGAAGGGAATAATCAATGGATCAATTAACAATGAAAATATTATATATATATATATATATACACAGCCCTGAAGAGCTGAGTAACGTACAAAGGAGAGACCACCACAGCAGGCAGTCATGGAATGTAACTCAGTACATATACTCAAGTACTGTACTGTTGATTTTGAGGTACATGTACTTCACTCTAGCATTTCCATGTTCGGCTACTTCATTTTGGAGGCAGATATTGTACTTTTACTTGTACTAATACATTTAGTTACTACTTACTTTGCAGATGGCAGGAGCCAATGCACACTTTGAATTTATTTTACAGGCAATCAGATCTTTCAAAAAACAACAACAAAAAATCCCTCCAACACAACAATCAGTCAGCTCAAAGTACGTACACAGTATACACAAACATGTAAATATATTTACTACTTCCGTACACTTACTGCCAGACAATTACTTTTTTTAAATGCATTTAACATCAGGTACTTGACTTTGACTCGGGTCCTAATTGAATGAGTGACTATCACAGTTACAAAAGTCATATTTTAGCACCATATCTTGACTTTTGCTCAAGTATGAGTTTTGGGTTCTTCTTACATCACTTCCTGTGGGACACGGTGTGTGACATGATGGGTGAGTAGAAGAAAATGTTTGCCTGTAAAGGTGATTTTACTGGTGTGCGAGATGAAGGTGATAAGTGTGACAATGGTGCGCGGCGTTTGACCTAAATCTTCTCTCATCATCGGCAGCCTCTCGCCGATGCTCAATACAACATCGAATACATGGGAGGGAATGAGGATGCCAAAAAATGGGTTGCATTCCAAAGACGTGTGTTTTCCGAAGATTCGTGCCGACGGAACAGACGACTTTGTTCCAAACCCCGTCGCTTCTGAAAGCGACCCACAGGCGGACAAGGAAAGGAAGAGCCTCCGGTTCTTCTTCCGCCGCCGCCCCTACCCCGCCTGCCAAGTGTTCCTATCAGCACAAACCCCCGATGGAGACCTTAAAATCCCCACTGAGGTCATAAACAACGCGTTACCTGTTTTTAGATCTGCATGTCAAAGCAAACAGAAGACAGGCAGGGAAGCTATTCAACCGACCTGCCCAAAGGAAACCAGCAAAGGGCAATGGAGCACCACAAAGTGCATATCCAGTATCTGCTGCATTCAACAGGATGTCGCTAATGCATCGTCTTCTCTACCTTTAAGGGGTGAACAGGAAAAGGGCTGCACTAGGGGAAAATCCCTTCTAGTGTTTATAGGTCTGTGATTGCAAAAAATGTTGTGTTTTTGTATCAGGTTGGAGGAGACTTTAAAGTCGAAATAAGTTAATAATGCCGCACAACAAAAAAGACAGAGGGACGCAATTATCGGCATCACTTCCAGCATACCCAGAACAGCAAAACACAGACACACATTCCGATACACAAAGCATAAACCCCCTCGTTCTTTGGGTGTGAGGCGTTGGTCAGACACAGTCAGTGTACGTGAATGTAGGTGCAAGCGACGTGGGGACTTACTGGCAGAGTATCCATCGGGAGCCTCCATTTCAAGTGCTGCAGGGAGAGCTGCAAGGATTAGAAAAAAGGGGAAATCACTGTGACTTTTTTTTTTTTTTACATTGCTGTTACACAAAGTGTGCAGCCTGAGCTCCGGGGTCAAAATGAACAGCATGCAACAGCGATCAGTATTCATAAAATTTTTTTTTTTTAAAAAACACTGTGGACCTGTAAAAAAAACGGCCATTCAGTGTAAAATCGCGCCAAAGCCCGAGCCGTCACGCCGCTTCAGGGAGCGTGGCTTCCAGTTTACAGAGGTGCAGTACAGCAGAGACTCTGGTGCGCGTGGTTCTCTTACCAGAAATGCAGTCACATATATTTAGCAGGCTGCACTACGGGCTATTTTAATAGTTTTAGTTTCATGCTCTCGCTGAAAACGCTCCCGTCTAAACAGAAGTTAAATTACAGCTGGCACGGTCTCTGAGTGTCTGCATTTTGAATGTACATAA
Organism: Diplodus sargus; assembly: GCA_903131615.1. NCBI lineage: Eukaryota > Metazoa > Chordata > Actinopteri > Spariformes > Sparidae > Diplodus > Diplodus sargus. The sequence continues at coordinate 5,409,541 of CAEMYA010000051.1, forward strand.
TCATATATGAGATCCAAATGATGCCTCAGCCAGGGTCTTCCTATTGTAAACAGGCAGAAGAACAGAAATAAATGGAGACGTCTCTAAGGAGACAGAGTCAACGCCATACTGCCTTAAAAAAGGGGAGAAATTAACTCATTGAATTCAACTTTTTGTCCAAAACTTGTGACAAGACTGACCGGCCGATCAACACCGTAAACGGCGTGAGTTTAAATGAAACCAAAGGCAGGCAGCTGTGCAGAGATGTCTGCTTTAACAGCATCTGTCAAAGTGTGACAAAGGCTTTTCTTTCAAGGAAGTCGTGACTAAGTTGTTAATTCCTTGTAAGTCGGTTCTAATTTCTATGAACTGGGAGCTCACGGACGTCTGGGGTCCATCTCCATCCCCTCGAGCCATCGCCGCGTTAAGTCGACACACAATAAAGTTAAGAGCGTTCCGGGTGTTGTTATTTGGGACTGCACCGGCCGGGAGAGAAATGTGTGAAGTTTATTCACATTTATATGCATATTGGGGTCAAGATGTAAGAGCAGAATTTGTGGCAGAGCACAACCGCTGGCTTCCTTGAAGATCATGAGGCGTGATCCTTTTCATCACACAAAATAAAATAACTCCAGAGTGCCACTGAAGAAACTTTTTCTTTTTTTTCTCTCTTCTGTTTTTCAATTGTGTAACATCTCCAAGCTCAAGGCCGGAATGCCCCACATCACTGTTCGCTTTCTTTGGATTTTTACTGTTTTGTAAGAGCAGTTGGTGGTAAAGAAAGAAAGAAAGAAAAAAACAAAACAACAACAGCAAGGTGATGGTAATCTTGACTGAGAGCCAGCTGCAATTTCCTAGATGGTCTTGAGTCAATTCTCGTGGCTACACGCAGCCAACCCCCGGTCGCTTTTACAGTCACAGAAAGTTTTTGTCAGAAGAAAAAAAATCGACTTTTAAAACAAAATGTATATTCACATAATTACCTTGACTCGTCTCCCCTGTGCAGAGTGTGTGGTGGTAATTTCAGTCAAGGACGGAGGGGAGGAGAGGAGGAGGGGCGGGGGTGCGAAGTTGTCTCTCCACCTCTCTTTATAAAGAAACAAACAAAACAACAACAAAAACAAAACAAAACAAAAAAAGTCAAAATGAACTTATCTCATCCAGCGATCTCACACACAACCGTATGGAAGAGGAACACTTTTGTTCGGCATGATTCGGTCACAATCCGATGGAATGAAATTAAAAAAAAAATAAATAAATAAATAAAACAAATCTGAGCGTCAATCAGTTGACCGAAAAAGTTTAGGGGAAAGGAGCGCATCTGTACGGAGTCCGACAGGTGACCGCCGCTGCGTCAAAGCCTCTTCTGCGCGCGTCCCCGTCAACTTTTCCACTTTAAGGGAGGAGGCGCCGCCGTCCCACCGAGCTCCACAACGCACCTCCACTCAGAACTTGCGACATTTCATCAGAAGTCGCACAAGACTCGTGTCAGGCAGCTTTATCTTTTTTTTCTTACAGTAGGAACACCGAGGAGGAGGAGGAGGAGGAGGAGGAGGGGGAGGGG
>CAEMYA010000051.1:5424953-5447917 GCA_903131615.1 Diplodus sargus
TTTTTGTAATACCACTTTGTACCTCAAGAAGCGGCAGTCCTACGGTATGGTTTAAGCCTCCAGGAGAGGGTGCTGACAATACCGACGTTAGGCTGATAATCATTGAATTCCCTCTTACTTCTCTCCTGCATGACGCCTCTCCAGTTCCCACCTTAATCTGCCAGGTCTTCACTGAAGCTGTCATAAAAGAACCTCGGTATTGCTCTCTGGGTGTCTCCTGCTCCCAGCCGAGGAAACCTCACTCTCCCAGAGATCCAAAGCTCCGGTACAAACACCAACAGACCCCAGATGCTCCAACTGGGAGTGTACCTATTCCCCGGGTCCTATGTTCCCTGGGTCCTATGTTCCCCGTGTCCTATGTTCCCCGGGTTAGGGTTAACCCTAACCCTGCTCCAAACAGGCACATCAAACTTTGTAGAGAGAGAGAGAGAGAGAGAGAGAAAGAGAGAGAGAGAGAGAGAGAGAGAGAGAGATTCCCCGGTTTGTTCATCGACCGGCAACAGTTGGGAACATAGGGCCCTTTTTCTAAAAAAATGGTCCTATGTTCCCCGGTACCATACAAAGCGGGGAACATAGGACCCGGGGAACATAGGGATGATCCCCTCCAACTTTCCAGAGCCAGCTCAGCACTTCTGGCTGAATGGCTAACTGAGCTATCTAACTAACAGCAGCAACAGTTAGTGATATGTTTCTCTTTTCTGTCTTTAGTATGACTTCTACAGGCCACCAGTTCTTACACATTGCACCTTCAACCCTCTGTCAAAGTAGCTTGAGAGAGGAAAACATGGGCTTAGCAGGTTCCTCACGGAAATATTTGTATGTTTAGTCTTCAGTTTTGTACACCTGTCCATCTCCTTCAACTTCTGCAAATAAAAAAATCGCCCGGTCTCCCTTTGACATTTATTTACTGCTCTTTGATTCACTTTTCATTGGGAGCAATTCATTTTAAAGTTGGATGCAGACAAAGTAAGGTCAATAGACTTTAATTTATTCTCACCGTGTCTGCACACCCTGAGCTGTGAAATTGCAGAACAGCAACCGAGGCAATACAGAGACTTTAAAAACATTCGGGGAGCACATCTGCCTGCAGAGAGAACCTGCACCACTCTTGCCCCTTTCATTTATGCTGTCTGTTGTCGTGCATGTGTGCGCGAAAAAAAAACAACAACGTGTGAATACGTGCCTTTGTGTGCGACCCTCTGTTTTGTGCAGGGGAGCCTTTTGTGCACGCACACATGCGCAGACATCAGTCAGTCATCCTTGACCTTGTGGAAATATGCTTTACAGATTAGAGAAAGGGGTTTCGAAAGGCATGACATATCACCTGACTCTGTACTACATCAGACTCCAATCACACATGGCCTCGTAGAAGCAGGCCCAATAATTCTCTGGATTTGTTATGGCGTTTTGATGCTCACTGTTTACCCAGGATTTATAATCATGACTTCAGTGCCCCACAAGGGCTCAGCAGATCTTGCTCGAGGCTTAGATGGCAAACAAACCAAATTACCATGCAGGGGCTGCTGGCAGACGGTTCATCATGGCCAAGGTCAAGAAGCTCTCCAATTTGAAAAAAAAAACATGAAGATGTGTGTCCGCCCACTATTTTGTCACGACCGCTTTCAAAGTAGTCTTTTTGTTTGTTGGCGAGGCCTTGGAGTCCGGCCATAGCGGAGTTTGCCATAACCTCTTTGTCAGGCGGCTCGAGCAGTGTTCATTACTTTGCCCCGGACTGATCTGCGCTCTCAGATGACAGTAAGACCATTTCATTTCTGTTGATCACTGCTTTTCCACCTCAGAGAGTATGGGGCTGTAATGGCCCTCCAGCAGCCTGACACTCCACTATTACCTTCCACTGTGTCAGGGTTCTGCAGTAGTGTAAGACATAGCACTGTGCTCTCTGTCACACTGATCGGACGAGAGCGACCAATTAACCACTAGATCTTATCACATGTAAAGTCAAGGTTTCGTTATGAAGCAAAATGTGCATTTAAAGCTCAGATCTAAGTGTACAACAGACTTTTATTCCATTGTAAGCGGAAAAACAACAGGCCAAAAATATGTCGCCTTCATGAAAAGACGTTTTCACTTTGTACCATCAAGCGTTTGAGATAATTTTAATTCTCCAGTATTATCAGATTTGGGTCGCAGCGAAGGGAAAATGTGTTTCGGAAGACGTTCGAGAGGAATCTCAGGCACAAGTCAGCCACAGTAGCTCAAGGGCTCAGGATGAGCGATGTCATTACACTGGCATTGTGAATCCGATTGGTCACAGCTCATATGTGGTAAAACGACCTCAGAGTGCTCGGCTGGCTTGTAGTGGAGCTAAATGAGATCAATGACTTCTTTAAATGAGGAAATTACCAAGGGGATAACATGCTATTGTGCAGCAGCAGTCTGCAATGTCACTGACGGTGCATGTAACAGCCATACTGTGGATACTGAGTTTGTTGAGTCAAATCAGTCATTTTTTGGGGGGGAAAACAAAAAACAAAAACCAAGAGCAACAGCAATTATTATCGGTCAGTGCTTGTATTTTTAAATATGTTTTACTGAAGGGACTCAAAAACCTGTGATCAAGTAATCTCTAAATCAGTGATTACTATGATCTCCATTCAGGGGCGTGTCCAGAAGGGGGGCCTGGGTTCACTCTAGCCACCCTCAGTGCCACCCCTGTTATCCTACAGTGTGATGTTTGATAAGTACTTTTGAATGTGGACAGTTTTTCTTTATATGTAGCCTTATTTTGGTGGTACAGTTTGTTTTATAGTATTTTTTATTTTTTTTTGAGGGACGCTTTGCAGCTCTGGAGAAGAAATTCAAACTCAGATATTAATATATATTAATATTGTTAACTAATGCTGTAAACTGTATTCCTGAGGTCAATATCAGCACCAGTATTTTTGAGAGTTTGAGATGAATGATTGTATTAGCTTTTTAAAGAGGCACTATGCAGTTTGGGAGAAGAAATTAAAACTCTGAATTTTAACAACATTATAATACAAACTCAGATTTATTTTCTCTTAGTTCATTTAGTTCATAAAAAAAAAAATCACCAAAACTACATTGCTCACCTTTAACATGCTGACATTAAGTTATTATAAAGTTTAGCATATGCAGAATTTCAGTTTAAGACTTTACCAGGCCAACATTTGCTATTTTGCTAAAATCAAACTGTAGCTGAGAGAAGCACGTTTTTGTTCATAAGCCAAGTGTATGCATTTATCATAACTGAATGCTTTTATTTTGGAAATGGAAATTGGAAGTGTTTCTGAGTATGGCTGCAGATGATGCAGAGGGCTAAAACTTGCAGTCTATAAAATGTGATGGTCATTGAGGCAATTTCTAAAACTACAGTACATCTAATATAATCCAAGGTTTAATTTAAAAACCTCTACCAATACTAAAAAAACTTTATAGAAACAATAAAAGAGAGACAGAATTTCAGTCTTCTATCCTCTAAAATGACAATATTATTCTTGAATTAGTTGGAACTGATGACAGTTAAATTGATGGTTGCAATAAATCCCAAACTGTTATTTTTATCTTACCCATTCTTTTTATCAAACTACTGGGTGATTACTTGATATATAATTAATCTTTTCTGCCCCTTTCTGAGTTGTAAACCAGGTACTAATGCCTTTGTTCGACACTGTCGCCACTTTGCACCGCGTAGGCGTCAGAAAATGAGACGGGGTTACGCTCGGGGGTTTGAAAGGTTGATAAGGTGTCTATGCATCCGCGTTTAGAGAACTCACACTGACACTTACGCATTCAATGAACCACAGAAACCAGACTGGAAATTCTGTCAAGTGGGGGTGTTTACAATCTGTGGACCACCATTTCCCATACAGTATGTGACTCTTTTTCCCTACTGCGCGACCGGGAGACGCTGATGACAAGTGAAACCTTCTCACGTTCTCTCGACTCCCTTTGCATACCCACAGTGGCTTCTGCAGAATGACGGCTTTATCTCGAAATCTTGTGAGAGCAGCACCCCGACATAAAAGAGATATTGTGGTCTGCAGGCAGTACGTGTTGTGTGGAGGGGGGGGGTTAGTTTTACAGCGCGCAGAGGTGTATTCATGTTGTTTTTCAAAATAAATAGAAACCTCCGCTTTAGTGCTAATGTGTAATTGTGGTGGTAACTATGTACTGGTATGTCATCTGATCCCTGACTCTTGAATATCACCAAAATGTTCTTAATAACTGTCTATTTCTGCATTAAAAGCAAGAAATGCACAAGTATCTCGCACCTTAAATCGACTGTTTTGGAGATAATACTGTTTTGGCCATTTTTAAGAAAAATCTGTTTAAAAATCAGTTTGAACCTTACACTGAAATCACGTCACGCTCCTTTTTACCGTAGCCTGTTTAGAGGGCTTTATACCAAGGGGGGAAACTGAAAAGACGATGAGACATTTTGCTGTGTGCAGCTCTAAGATAGATTTTCTTCTGTACTGCTGGGCTCTGACGGATTAGCGAAGAAATACTGATTTGTACACGGATAATCTCATTAATGGTTTCAAAAAATCCAGGTGCTCGGGTAATCTTTTTCATTACATGCCGCTAATCTTAATCCTGGTGAGATAATTCCTGGGCTGCAGCATGCTAATCAGCACTTTTTTTTTTTCTTTTCTTTTCTGTTGTGTTAAAAAATTTGCCAGAGAGCTAAAATAGCTCGACATACAATCACGACACGCACAGAATGAGAACCGTATATAGTGAAATTTGGGTTAGGCATGAAACCCCTGTTATGGTTAGGGAAGCTGCTCAGAGGGTTTCATCACTTAGTCATTGTGACCTTAATGTTTATGTTTGATTGTTTCCTATCCACCTCCTCAAACCATACGATTGTTATGCTAAACAAAACCCACACACTCATGAATGCCAAGACATATGTTTCCCCTCGCACTACAGCTGAGCGAGGAACCAATAACATGACCCATAAAGCAGTTTACTCATTTTGGTAACCTGTTCCCAAAAAGCTGTTGTTTTAACCACCGAGTACAGACATGGTCTTTTGAAAGGTTATAAGATGACATCTTTCCCCAAGCTGTCAGAATGCTCTGTAAGTGCTATTGGAGTTTGAACACTGAATTATTTATTTATTTTTTAATACAAAAATAAGCCTGCAGATGAGCTGCAATGGCCCTTAATAGCTGGGAAACACAACAGGTCTGCATAATATGGTTTTACATATCCAAGTACAAATTTAATCACCTAACATTTGTTTTTCTAAGGAAATATCCAGGTGCTTCACATTAAAAAAAATCCATTTTATGATCTCCAAGTACCCCTGCCTGAGAATAACAAGGGCAAAACTCATCATAGTTCTTTATTTCCTTATTTACACCAGTTTTGTGCATATCAAATAGTGATAAACAAGGCTTTAAAAACTGTAGAATCCTGAATTTTGAAATCTCATTGGCTACATGATGCATCAATCATCCAGAGGCTGGCGTGTAAGCGGCTAAATAGGGAGGAGGGAGAAGAGAGATTGGGCCATTTGTCTATGCGATCACTCACTGGCTGTTTTAGGCTCTAGGGTGGGCTTAGAGCACATCTGCTGAAATGAGCTGTCAATCAAATGGCTGCTATCTCAGAGTGTAGAGGGATCATGTCTTCTGCTGTGAAATGAGGAGACTAATACAAAAGACTAATACAAGAAAAGCATCTGTGATTTGTTTTTTGCCATTCTGTCACCATTTCATCATGGACCACAGTGTTTTGGACTTGACATGTTACTGAAGTGGATCTAGTGGACATTCTGGAATAAGAGGAGACAGTTGATCTTGGAGTTAAATGCACTGCGGAAACTTTATTGGTGAGGTGGCAGAACTTTGTGAATGCTCATTTGTGAGATTAGTTTCTGTGTTTTCTGGTTGCTGAATGCATAATTCAAGTCAATTAAGGGGAAAAAATATATCTTGTGTTTTTAAACCACAAAATAGCTATTTAAAAGAAACTCCACCCGGACAAATGCAGATATTTGTGAGCAACAACACCCATAAAGTTTAGTGTGTTTTGCTGGCCAAGTCACCTTGCAGATTTAAATAACTCGGCACACAGCTTGATCTAATAGTTCAAAATGTATGTTAATCCCACACATGGCTAGCGAAGCCAGCACTAGAACATTTATTGCACTTTGCTACAGGCTTAATAGGTTTCACAGCAGATCTTCATGCAGCTGGTAACTGCAATCAGGCCAGTGATCCGTGAAAACAGACAGCTGTTTCTTTCACCTGGTTGTCCTGAAGAGTAGGAGAGCTCACCTGACAGAAGGGGCACCAGTTGCTAAGAGACAGCGGTAATTAATCTACCTGAAATGAGTTTTTATTTCTGCAGCATCCGTGTGCACACGCCTCGTACTGCTGTAGTTAAGCTCAGAAATAGTGATACCTAAAGAACTAACAGATGAGAACCAGTCGTTTAAGAGTTATGGGACAATGTCGCTCAATGCTTTGTGACATTTGAGCATAAAACAAAGGGACATAAAGACCTGAAATCGAGCCCATAAAGAATAAATCCATGATTCAAGTGCTTTTCATGGCAGTGATAAAACAATAGTTATGCGCCAATATACCACTGTTATGTTTTTGATCCAGATAAATGATTGAATGTCCACTGAAAATCTGCTGAAATAGAAAATTCTAGATTGTAAGAAGAATAGTCATATGTTTTTCTGTATTGCATTTACTGTGTATTGATGTACAATGCAAATACTGCACACATGGTATGTTTTCTAGCATGCTACTTGAATATGTAATCAAAAAGGTGAACATAGGAAATGAGTTCAAGATACCTTGATGAATACTCGCAGTTGACTGCATTGCAGTCACAGAGAGGACACATTATTCAGTAGGGAGAAGATGTCCAAGATGTCTGACAAGTGACCGCCCAGTTACATGCTCACGTTCGCAGGCGCAGACTTGGATTAAACATTGATGGCATTGTCGTGTGTGAGGAGACTCCAACTGAGTTTGGCGGTCGTTTCGTGGGCACAGAGAAGAGGCGAAGCGAAGTGAAATCACATGATCCATCATCTCATTTAGTCCTAAACGGTACATGGCGGTTGTTGCTGCACAGCGCGTTTGGTCGCGGCCACAAATGCGTTGCCATCAAAACCATTGTCTTCCTTTGGGGCAGTGCTTCTTGTGTGCGTTCCTCTCTTGCACTGTGCTCTTTTAAGGGGACTTTTCAGCAAACCCTTCGCAGGTAGCGTTTATTTCCAGACCCGTGACTCTGAACCGTAACTGGGAGACCTCTTGTCATAACTCCAGCGTGTGTCTTACCCACCTTACCACAGTCCAAACCAACTCTGCTGTGAATAATGCAGGAAGACACGATAACTGTTTCAATATGAGGTTTATCGAGACACTTTATGGCTGACGAAAGTACTCCCAACACCAGGCTCTTGGCTGTGACAGGTGCTGGAACTTCTCCTAAACACTCACTACCTCATTTCCCACAACAACTGCCCTTGACTGCAAGACACGCAGGTTACACACAAGTTCACAGGAACAAAATCAGCCACTGCACTTCATGAAATCTAAAATGAAGAATAATAATAATCAAGTATAATATGGGCTATAACAGGCTATTACATAGAGCTTAGCCTTAGCCTTAGACCAGATTTTACCACAGTGTTTCAGGGGCATAAATCCCAAAGTCCCGCCAGAGATGTCGCCTATGTTCAAGTTCCTGTCTGAGCACATGGAGAATGAAGACCTCATGAATCAAATTCTGTCAGTTGTGATGGGAGCGAAATGAAGCAGGGAGTCAAGGGATCGTCTTTTATTAAAATGTTGCCACTGTTAAATCATTGACACACTAATCCATTTTGAAGCCGAGGGAGCGCCCGCGCTGAGAGATGGATTTTAATTCGATGAAATATTTACCTTTTGTCTCCTTTGGAATGCCCAAAAAACACTTTTGTGCCCTTAGAAAAAAAACAAAAAACATTTTTAAAGCAAAAACGAGCAATCACATCAGACAATAAGTAAACAGAATCAACTTACTGGATTCAGGGACAGACATGACCATATATCACCAACTACTCCTTCTTTGTGCCTTCTGTCCGGCCCCCCTGCACACGAGTAAGACATATGCCACAGCTGTCACTTTTACAGTGAGGGAAGAATTGTAGCATGTTGGTCTCACATTAGCACACACCCCTCTGTCTCCTTTATCCTGCTCAGAGTGATCACTACAGTGTGTCTGGTGTACCTTTCTCTTCACGGCACTGTCAGCTCTGGTAATTGACTCTTGCAGTCTCTGCTGAGCCGTCCACTACATGGCCTCTCAGGCTCCACACCCAATTACAGGCTGCAGCTCCCTAACGGGCTGAGGTGGATGACCAGGGGGAGGCGAGGCGCGGGTGGTGGAGTGCACGGTTATTAGTCTTTCATACGGAACAGAGTGAAGTGAAAATACCCCAGTGCACCTGAATACATCCGCGGCATACCCTCGTAAAACTATTAACTTATTACGCTGGAAATGCCACGTCATTGACGAAGGCCTGGGGATTTGTCAAATTTAGCTGTTACAGCCAGGATCCATTGTTGGCTTGTCAGATTAATCAATTAGCAGACTTGCTGTTCTACGAGTCGAACGCGAAGGCAGCAACAGTATCTGACCCGCTCGATTCATCTGCTCTGTAGGGCAACAGATTGGGTTGAAGTGCCGTTCACTCTTCAGCCAACACCACTCAGAGAGAGGTGTTTCTTTTTGGCCACCAGGCAGGACTCAAACAGCCGATGATAGGGCACCATTGGTCAGCGGCAGCCTGTCAAGGATAATAGCCATCACCGGGGCTTGCTGTGTTTGCCAGAGGGAATGCCTGAGTAGTAGTCTTCGTGTTTGTATGCCTGCGTCTCGCCTGACTATTTTTCCAGTCTTAAACTTACCTCAAGGAACATTCTTGTATTAATACAACTCGGTTCTTCTTTTTGTAGTTTGATTTTCTGATTTTATGTACTCACAAAATAACCTGCTGGGATCCAGGAGCAAGGCAGCTCATGATACTTATCATACTTCCAGGGTTTCTGCGGGGTCTTAAAAAGTCTCAAATTTGACAATCTCAATTTTAGGCGTTAAAGTCTTAAATAAGTCCATATTTTGCAAATAGGTCTTAAATTACATTTAGTTAGGTCTTAAATATGTACGTTCATTTACCTCAACCTGAGCACACTTGGTGTGAAAGCGCTGGTGTCACACACAAAATTGGAAAACATTGGTTGTCTTCTAAAAGTCTCCAGCAAAGTCACGCCATCACACACTTCTGTACGCCTTTGTCACCAGTTCCAAGTTAATCCAGTTCTGCTCGACCCGAACACTGCACCACCTCTGCTGTCTCGTAGTCAAGCGACATTCAAACCGTCTTTGGCTCAACTCAACTTGAAAGCGGTGGTGTTTTGGATTTTGAACACCATTGTTAAACATTTTGGCAACAGTTTTGGATGAAAAAAGTTGTACCCCTCTCCTCCAGATTGATGTGAGGGGAGGTGTGTGACAGCCCCTCCTGTCCTTTCCTTTCCTGCAGCCTCTCCTCTTCCACTTCTCACACACACACACACACACACACACACACACACACACACACTATTATAGTTAACTAAATTAAATTAAATTCTTAGATAAAAACTAAACTAAAACTACTTAATCACTTGTTAAACTAATTAAAACTAAACTGAAAAAAAAGCAAACTGAAAAACTAAATTAAAATAAAAATTCTTCATTGTTCGAGTTGCTCTGTGAATGGCAATACATTTGGTTATTTTCTAAAGTAATTCCTGGACTGCGTTTTTCCTTACTTTTTCGCACTTCATGTAGGTCTAAAATTTAGTTCAAAATGGTCTTTAAAAGGTCTTAAAAAGTCTTAAATTTGACTTGTTGATAGCAGAAACCCTGCACTTCACAAGTTCAAAGTTCAGTTGTTTAATAGAACCTATTACACATCCATCCCCAACCCCCAGTGTTGGGGTTAGCGTGTTGCAACTGTAACCTGTCACAACAGTGTATTCATTTTAGCAAAACAAAGAAGAAACATAAACACATAACTAAAAAGGGTTTCTGTGAAATTATCACATGTACTATGTCAAGTAAAGCATTACCGCCCAACATTTCTGTAAAGGTGAATGTTTTTCTCCATTGTGAGCCCAACCCTTATGGAGCTTTGTAATGCAGCCTTGTACCGCACTGTCTGTTTTTCTTTTTCTTTTCTTTTTGGAGACTCAGTTAAGTAAAATAGTAAATCCATAATAATAAATTCAACACTGAATGTCTTGTTTGATTATCCATCTTCTGTGTTGAAGAGTTATTATTGTTGTTGTTGTTGTTAGCATGATTGTTAGCTGTCCACTGCCCTATGATCCTTTGCGCTGCATCTGTTGGCCAGTCGGAGGCTGTGATTCTGACTAAGAGCCTTCATTGGGTTATACAACATCGCCCACGACTGGATTTGTAATGAAATTCCATAAAACATGAGCTCTAGTCTTTTGATGCGATGTGGAACATTAACCTCTTCCATTTTATAATACCTAGACACACTTAAGTGTATTTACTCCAGTGGGAGTCAACAATGCTTGCATTCATGGTCATTAGCTGCACACTGTTTCATTCAGTTTACCAAAAAACATGAGCAGGCGATGGAACTGTGGGTTCCCCTGATCAGAGAGGTTGCTAACAAACCAACAGATTAGACACACCAATCTTGAAAAAATTCAAAGTAAGCACATCCAAAATCTTAATCTCCAATAACGGCAACCCTCATAAAGCCAATGACAAGTCACCACTAAGTTTACAACCTGGAAATGAATGTAAATGTTTAATTTACTTTTACTCGCAGTTTTGATACTTACTACATCTATTGTCAGAAAATTACTTTTAATACTTACGTTCATGTCATATCTTTTATTCATGTGGGTGACTTTCTCTTTTACCAAAGTATTATTTTAACACGATATCTATATTTTTACTTAGTACGCCTTTGGATATTTTATACAACACTGGCTATGCAGCAAGACTTACACTGACATCAAGTATAAATCCAACTCTACTTTAATTCACAGCCACTCACACCCACCCACCCCCGATCCACGACACTATATCTTCTGTTAGACCAGGAAATAAGGGGGGGGAAAAAAAGGGACCAAAAGATTAAACAGCCAATCATTTTTCGATTGCGACATATCCACAGATTGCACTGGACGTTATTACTTCTCAGTGGACCACTATCACTGCCTCCATCAGCCCCCCACAGAGAGAGAGAGAAAGAGAGAGAGGGGGAAAAGGAATGTTTTTAGTTTAGCAGTGGTGAGGCCTAATGGCCCATCTAAGACGTGCGCAAACCAATTAGCCTGGCTGACCTTAGAGATGGTGTGTCAGCCCGTCAATCTCGCCGAGAGGTGGGTGAGAGGCAACTCGTATGTCCGTCTGACAGTCAAAGGGGGCAGATGAGTAGCTGAGGAGGATGGAGGCGAGCGGTGGGATGATGTTATTGATGGCGGAGCCTGGCAGAGTGGAAGGGTCAATTAGGAAAACCACTAGTGGCACCAACCCCCTAAGACAAAAAAAGATCCAATAAGGACTATTGAGTAAGCATGTGGGGAGGAAAATCAGTGTTATCTCCCGCAGTACCACTCTTATCCTTCGCTGTATGGAATTTTTGAAAATTCCTATTATTACCACCACCTCAGCACTGCGGGCAAATTTTACATCACCTTCAGATATTTCTCGCCCGGACAAAGGGCTCCGGAGGGGCTTAAGATGATAAGCTACATAAGTACTTTCTGTAATTCTGGTTTTTAACAACTTTTTTTCTCTTTCAGGCTTGTGTGTCATTTCAGGAGGTCTATAATCCAGAAGTAAAAAAAAAGGTTCCTAAAGGGTAGTTGTCTACTGCAATTTAAATGGTTCAAATAAATGATTAGCCAGAAGGAAAAACTTATTTAAAAGACTCCTGAAGTGTAAAAAGTGAATATGTCTTTGTTAAGGGCTTCAGCAACACTGTCTCTACACAAGGGCTTAAGTCAAAGAAGCTTTCACAGTTCACCCTGTTCAAAAAAACTTCCTTGCACATCTCTGGTCAGATCATTTGTCTGAAAGGAGAGTGTATATGCAGTCCCTCAGTCTCTTCATTCTCGGTTAAGCGTGACAGAAATCAAGCCGTTGTGATCGACTCTTTGCCCTCGAGCACGACCTTCATGACCTCACATTATTTTAGCTCAGTCAGAGATATTTGCTCCACATGCAACCAATCCATTATGTGTCTTTTGCAAAGCTTGCTTCCCTTACGTGCCGGTAAAGAATGTAACAGCTCAGTATTATTTGCTGATACCTGCACTGCTCTCACTGTGAGGCATACATCATTCCATGGACATTATCACTGAGGTAGCTATTCTAGCAGCTGCTTTAGTCCCTGTCTGTTACGCTCATTTCTGTATCTTTTTTACATCTGGGCTAGACAAGTAGTTCTGTTCTAGAAATTTTCTGAAATGTTATTTTGAAATATGTATCTAGTTAAATATGTGCTTATTTGCATACATATCCTCTACAGAAATCTGAGCATTGGATGAAGCCAGGTTCAAAATGTGTGTTTCATTTATATATTTGATATTACAGTCAAAAGTTTTTACAGCAACCATTCATATATCTTTTTGTCACTCATTTCATCGGTCAGCAGACATGTAAGAACCACTTTTTGTCACAGTTACAAAACGGTAAGGACCCAAATTCGGATACAGAGGCAGGCGGATAGAAAACAAAAGCAAGCTTGGATGAAAGCTGATAGTCCAAAAATACAAAATACAAAAGGCAGGCAGACTAAAGTCCATTACAGGGAATGCGGTCAAAACACAGACAACAAAACAGAAATCAGCAAGGGAAAAACTAAACACACCAGGGGGACAACCAGGGGCACAGGAAGCTACAGGTAGGCAAGAGCAGAGCCCAGGACCGGGGACAGGCGAACCAACGAAGAGTGAGGGAACGACACAGGCTTAAATACAAACTTAAACTAATGAGGAGAGACACTGGGAACAGGGCAGTGCCAATGAGACTGATGGGGGAAATCAGGCTGTGGAGGAGCGCCAGGAGGACGGGTGAAACAGAACACCGGGAACACAGGTGAGCAGGAAGTGGAAAGGGACATTTTGCCCTTCTGTAACAACCTTCATGATATTCAAAAGGAGTGAAACTGTAAATAAGTTGTATGTATGTGTTACTAGAGTGTAGTTTTCTACACAAAAGAAACAAACTTGACAAACCATGAAACTTCAGTCACTGATATTTTATGTTGATATTTGCAAATGTGACGTATGTAAGTCGCATATACTGCCAAAACAGGACTCTGAGCTGAAACACGCACGTAAAGTTTATTTTAGGCAGTTTTCTCTCCACCACTCTGAAAGAGAGGACTTGTTATCGAAGCAAAACAGCCCAATTAGTTGTTTTTTTTAAATGTCTCCCCAATCATTTAGTCACTTCAAGTTAATTCAAGCTGATATTTCCACATTAAGTTCACGCTGTTGTCTCCAGGGTTTTTAGGCACATCTATGCCTCTTAGTCACTTGTACCATAATAACATTTATATTTTATTTGGTGTCATGTGGGTCCCATTACAATAAAACAGAAATACTGACCCAGTCAGAAAGCCATTACACAAGTCTAACCCGAACCATTTTTCTTACAGCTCAGTGAACAATATGTTGCCTGAGTCACCTCTAATCCCTTGTATTCCAGGTGCAGCCGGTAACTTAAGGCTCCATATAGACCCTTTCACTCCTTGATCATGACTACTGTCAAAGCCAGAGGAGAACATAGATCACTGTTAGGACATGGTCGTGGCAGGGTCATCTCCTCTGTCCTGGTTGTTAGCGCATGATGTATCACTGTTGTCGGGCTCTTCCTGGATCCGGTGCTGCACTAAGTGTCTTCATGGCTGAGCTGAACAAACCGCCGACACCAAGACGTTATCATTCCTACGCTGTCAAAGTCAACATCAAGGACACATCGGAGTGGAAACATTGCCGGTTTATGTGTAACCCTTGTGAGTGCAAAAGTTCAAGACACTGTATATGAACAGCTGTAGAAATATGCTGATGCTCCTGACCTTAAAAGTCAGTGCAGCTAATAAATGCTGTTTTTGACTGACACTTGTCCGTGTTAGTTATGGGCGAGGTGTACCGAAACATGACTAGGATGCATTCTGAGTTTCCGCCCTTCATCTCAAAGTCACATGCTGGCGAAACACCGAATGACCCTCGAGGACACAAAGAACAAAGAACTTATCTACAAACCAGGCAAAAAAAAAACCCTCTGAACTTTTGGCTGAATTCAAAATGCAGAGACATCATCGATTTTGTAGTTAAGGCAGGGCCGTGGCTGATAAAAACCCAGTAAGAGCAGGACATGAGCATGTTTTGAATTTGTCAGTAGGGGGCAAAATTGATCCAGCGTCTCGGAGTCAACGACCTCACGCCAGCTCTGAGAAAAAAACCCATGCGGGAGGGTTTGCAGAGGATGTCAAAGAGAAAATTATTCCTCACTGAGAGCGAGCGCTGAGAGGTCACAGAGACATGAAGTTGCCCTCTGTGAACAACAATGCCAACACATCCTGGGGAGGCATCTCCTGCTGTAATTTTCTTTATAATATAGTTTGATAATATCACCTCACAAACTAGAACGACTTCGGCATCTTACTATCATTAACATGTCAGTCAGAATCCATCATGTTGTGTTTACATAAACAAAAAATAAAAAAATAAAAAAAATGAAATGAGTTTACTGTCAATAAGACAGACAGTACTTAAACAAAGATATCAAAGGGAGAGTCATTATTGAGGACAAATATGAGGAACAGACAAACAATGAAAGACAATGGAAGTAACTTTAGTCTTTGTCAGACAAGGACAGGAGCTCTGTGGAGGACTGACGTCTTCTGAGTGACATTTAACCTCGCTCCCATTACTCATTCTCAGCAAAGTATTTTATTCAGCTTCTCTGGAGGTGACTGAAACTGAAAAAAGCCCCTACACAAATTGCCGTAGTGTATACCGACATGCAACTGTGTCATGTTATCTGCCAAATGACAGCCTGCTTTGTGACGGAGCAAAAACAACCACCCAATATTGTGTGGGTTTGTTACGATGACTGAGAGAGGTGCGGCATGATCCAGATTTTAACAATCCCACGTCACGCTGCTTTGATTGGTTGTAGATCTGTCCAACTGCGTCCAGTCTGCAGGTCCCTCAGGGCTCCAACAACTCGGAGCAAACTGTCAAACTACGTGGTGATCAGTGACATTGGTGAAGGGACTTGCAAACAACGGATTTAGGACAAAGCAGAGGAATGGTAAACAGTCGGCAAAATGAATGGGTGGGTGAAGCTCAATATTGTTCTTCACCATTTTCAAAAATGTAAAACACAGACTTTCCCTTAAAAATGTGTCGTCTAAAAGAATTAAATACTGACATCTGACATCATTATACAGCTGTTTCCACAGATGTTGTTATATCCCGCAGCACAAGTGATTTGATCTGCATGTGTAAAAACAGTGGGGTGTTCCTTTGTCAAGTGTCCTTGGGTGACTCAAAAGGCACTTATAAATCAAATGTATTATCAATATTATTATTATTATTATTATCACCAGTATTACTTTGTAATAGTTCATAAGTAATGTTCTGATAGCGCTGGACAGAATGATGGGAATACCTCATCACTAAAACTGACACATACAGCTGCAAAACAAGACCGTATGTCCAGAGTTGACCCAAAATACATCTGAAAGCAACCTAGGGGAGAAGCAAAGGCATCAAACAGAGCACATCGCGGAGAATTACAATGACAATGTCTCTGCCCACTGAACGATTTTGACCACGACAGGGAAAAAAGTGTTGCAGAGGATATGGGCCTCTTCCTGTTCTGTCATGTATATCACAGGAAGGAGGGGCAATAAATGGCATGGGGATTCTTGACTGGAAAGCTGAAACTATTCGTCCATAAACATTTGTTTATATGATATCAAATATTGATAGGACTGTATAACTGTCTTGCATCTCAATTCAGATTGTTGAATATATATGAGTGTTTGACGTATGTGTGTCGAAATTGTGCATCAAACAAGTAAAGCACAGGCATTAAACTGTACAGATTTGACAGAGTTGGGGGGGGGCATGAGGATTCTTGACACTTGACATGTCCAAACCACTTTTTAAAAGCATTATTAGTCAGAGATGTTCTGAAATAGGTCAACTAACCGTGAGAAGGTTTTGCTTTCGGTCAGCCTCTGCTGTTGCAACTGGCTGCTGCTGATTCTAGTGCAAAACTGATACAGTACACAACTAAGGCGAAAAAACAGCCTATAGTATGCGCATGAAAACTATATTCCTTTATTAGACAATAGATGTTATCAGTCCAAACTGTAACATCAGAATACCGGTAGGCTGCCTATCTACCCTAAGGTTTGCAAGCCTGTAAAGATCATTATCTTTATTTGCCAGATTTTGCAGTGATGCATGAGTGTTATGCGTGCTCTCGACATAGTTGTGCCTCTCTCTCTGCCTTACATTGCATGATAAAGTGTCCTCAAGAGTGCACAGAGCGACCACTCCTCAAGGTAATATAAACTATAGACTCTCTGTGCACTGGTTCCACACTGTGTACAGCTGGTGCCCTTCCTAGTTTTGTTTCACCCCTGCCCCTCAAACATCCTGAGTCCGCCACTGCCCACCACTTTTCAATGCAAAGTGACTCCCCTTGGAGATGGTTATCAATAGGACTTATTGCAGCACCGTTGTATTATGCTGCATGAGATTTATCCACCTTATACAATGGTAACTGAGTAACAGCAAGAGAAAACAAGGGTACTTTGAGGGTTGATGTTATCACTCACCCTCAATGGCAATAACACATGCAGGTTCATGACCAGTGTGGCTGCTTGTGCTCCTCTTACTCAGAATGTTTCCTGCACCCTGTGCCATTCACCCTGGTTGTTTAAAGCCACCTAGTGGCTGTTAATGGTAGTGCAGCTAATAGACAGGAAGCAGTGTACTAGTGGCTGTATGGCGAAGTAACAACAGTGTATGGATGTTCCCACAATGCGGTTTCATCCATCATTCTGTGTCTTGTTAGACGTGTTGTCTGTATGTAAATGTCAGAAGTAGTACCTTGATGTGGTAAACGACATATTCAGTTCATGGTGAATTGTTTGTTTTGTTAGTAGATGACATACTTAAGCTAATTTCCTATTTTAAGACTAGCTAATCTCATGCTTACATGTGAGCATACCAAGCTTCTTGTACTGTGGTACACTGTAGTTGATGCATGATTCTTACCTTAACATTGGCGATTTTACCATGCCATTTTCATGTTGTATGTTGTGTTGTTACAGTTTGGAGTTGGAGTTTTGGAACGTATTATTGGAAATGATATAAGAGAACAAAAGGAGCTGATCCTCCTCTGCCCAACACCGACTGCCCTTTGCCGTCTTGCTTGCCCTATAAGCCTGCGGGTGTTACTGTTCACGCATTTCAATCACAATTTCATTAATTCAGTTAGTCATAAGAAGAGAGAAGAACAATTTAATGAGTAAACCTGAGTTTTGGTTGTTTTTTTCTTACAATTACTCATTAATATTTTGATCTCCCCCTTGCCTCTCAAAAATTGAGGAGGAGCAACCTTCTGCCCCCCCCCAGTGCTGTCACACTTCAGATTTTATGTCGGTTATGAATCAACTTTAATTAAAAGACCAATTTCTTAAGTGCATCTCAGAGGAGACAAGGATTGCTTTCTGGGAACTATGAATGTTTGTGCCAAAATTTAATGTCAATTCATCTGCCATATTCAGATGTATTTCATTTTGTGACAGATCTGATCTTCTGGCAGCATCTTTTAAACAACCACTGATCCTCTAAAGACCTTAAATATTGTAGCCTATTAAATGTCAATGCAATCTATCCAATAGAGGGCGGCAGGGATTGTGTACTTTTTTTTAGGTTAACCTAGTTAGCATCACACAGCAGCCTTTGTAGTCTCATTTAGCCACTCATAATCAACACTGTTTTTGAGGAAAATGTAGAGGCTTTATAATTAGCTTTATAATAACTAGTTTTTTCAACGTCTCTTAGCTTGTGTTAAATGTGCATATATTAGAATTGGCCACCTGTCAAATTCATACTCCAAACAAATAGAATGTAGCATATCACCAGAGTAAGCCGCCAACTGCTGCTACCTGTCGCCTCCCTTAGCTAGTTCGCTAAGTTATCCATGCAGCAAGCGGTTTGGACTGCTAGCACAGGGACATGGAGCTGGGCCGAGCTGGTTAACATCATTTCTCTGCAACACAACATAATAGACATCATGATGCTATTTATTCATATTCTGCTATTAATTTAGTAAATGTTTCAGCTAATATCCTTACAAAGAGCCCTTTTAACTGCTATTTTAGGCAAAAAAACCTGAAGTCAGTGATCATCTGGGGGGTATGAACGTTTGGAGAATCCATCAAACAGTTTCTGAGAAATTTAACACAAAAAAAAAAAAAATAATTGTTCCAAGATTTCTTTAAATCTCTGTTCTCTTTTCCTAATGGTACGACATATGCTGGACATCCGTCTAATCTGTGTAAGTGAGACACAGCCGGCAACCCAGATCCCACCCCCCTCTATTGATTTATGCTTCTTTTTTTTCCATGACTCATGCTAAATGCCTGGTATTAAGTTAATGATGTCTGGTGCTGGGTTGAACATCTGGTGATTCCTGGGTGGACTGATAATCGGAAATGCTGATGAAACTTTATGTGAAATGGCTCTCCCTCCCAGTTCACCGGTCTGCATTTGTGAAACAGTGGAGACTGAACAGTGACTGTGGCAATTCTGGACTGTGTCAATGAAAAAGCCAGTGGTACTGACTGTCTGCTGTAATGCTGCATGACTTTAATTATAAGATGATTAAGGAAACACGTCCTCAATTTGCAAAGCCTTAAGTCTCCACTTGCACATTGTAGTGTGACGTTTATCTGCTTTTCAAACATCCCTTTTGCTTCTGGTGCTTCAGCAACAACGTCAGAGCTTTTTGCTGCTCGCTCTCACTTTTTAGCAACTCTTCCATGGACCGACATAACGTTAGCATGTGGCTAGCTAACATCTTTATCATCTGTTTATCTACATCATACGTGTTTATCTCGGTTACTTAACTAAAACACCTAGTCTTTCACAGTAAGCTTTGCCTCTGTTGTTATTAGTTTACTGTTTATTGTGTTGCATATATTGACCCTCATTTATCAAACGCACGGCATTTATCAATTTGGACGTGAGCGGAAGCTACGATCAGATCTCACGTCAGGTCTGAGCTCGTGTACGCAAATTTGAGTCCGTGGATTTGCGGTGCAGCACAGCGAAATCTGGCTGAGTCTGAAATTAATTATTAAACAAACCTCAGCTGTCATTAAGCATAAGCAGTCACATTTATAGAACAGATCAAAGCGATTATTTTTTACATTTTTACTGATACCACTTTTTTGTAAAATAAAATATGATAACATGACAACTAATTAACGGAATACCTAATAACCCCGCTGGCAAACCTGCTGCAGAGCAGGAACGCAGATTCAATAGTGCGCACACACGCACACACGCACACAGGTCACAGTGGAGCTGCTTCAGGGTGCTGAAGGGCAGGTGGCTCCGTCTCGGACCAGCAGGGGGAACTCTGCTGTATACCCCAGAGAAAGTGTGCCATATTATTTTGGCCTGTTCAGTGCCGGGATGCTGATCTCCATCTCGGAAAAGTTTCTCTTCTTGCCAGTGTTTCTTCTCTCAATGTTTGACCTCAGTGGGCGAGGCCTCCGAACCAGGAATATTTAAGGGCGTAACATGTTAATGACGATCGAATTCAGCCGCATTTATCAAGAACCGATCATTCGTATGCTGGAATTGGTCAGATACGAACGTTTCATAAATCACATGTGTGTGTCCTGTCGTAATACCAATTCTGCGCTCAGATCTGCACCCGTTTTCACGCAAGATTGATAAATGAGGGCCATTGTGTTTTAACATTTTCTGGCTTTTAGATGGATAGGCAAACACAGAAGACGTTAGCTTGCCACGTCGCTATGACTCGTTTTTACACTCTGCCAAAATTTACAGTGAAAGTTAGCAGTAAAGCTCTGAACTTATTGCTGGATAAGGAATTTAAAACACAAATGAGGGACAGGACAGATGACTGGTTCTACTGTTATGTATAAGCAGAGCTTTCAAGGAAGCCAAGTAGGCTAGCCGACAGACTAACCTCACTAGTTAGGGAAACACATATGTGATCATCTAAAAGATCAAGAGGGCTAAAAACACTATACTATACTCCTCTCCCCTGGCCATTTATTGCTTGTGCATAAGATCTGGGCTGCCTCAAAACTACCTGGAGACCTATTCACTGCTTTTCAAAAAGGCAAAGATGCACTACTGTTGGGGCCCAACTACAAATGGCTCAGAAAAATGCAGTGGCATTACAACCCAATATTTAGCTCACAGTCAACAAATTCACTTTACACATTACATTAAATGCCTTGCCAAATAATGTGTCCCACTTTACTGCAGTGCCCCCCTTTCTTTTTGTTGGATCTGGTTTTGCTGCAGCCTGTAATAGAGGGTCAAAGGAGGCATCCGGAGGTGGATGAATTGACATTTTTCACAAGCGGCATTAGCTTTTCAGGCAAAATAATGGACCAGCGCTCTCCAGGACCTCATTAAGGGTAAAAAAACCTTCCCAGTATGCTTTCAGTAACTTTGTAGTCAGAGGATGGGCTGGAGAACTCGCCAGATGTATTCACCTAATGCAAGAGCAAGCATTTTATCGTAGATATTTTCAGTTAAACTACAATATATGTTAATGTAAACGTAAGAAGATACAGTACAAGCTGTAGTCATAGAATGTCATTTGGAAGTCATACAGCTGTAAGTTACATGATGCCTGAGGGGGGATGGGGATTCTGCCTTTAAACTCAGACTTGTCTGCTGACTTCTCTGACTTTAATTTAATTCAATTCTGAGAGAAAAAAGTCAGAATTATGGTACTAAAGTCAGAATTCTCACAGAAAAGTCAGAATTGTGAAAAAATAGTCATAACCCCAATAAGTTTTTCTAGTTGTGTGTGAAGGCCTCTGCGATCAAGCTAGCAACAATACATGATATGCAACGTTCAAATAGTCCAACACATGTGAAATTGTGATTTTCTCATGTGAAAAGGCAAATTTCATAAGCACATTTTCATCAGGGTAATAGAGCAGCTACAATTCTCTTTTGGCTCAGTGTATTTACATTTCCTTTTGCCCAAATAACCTTGCATTTCCATTAAAAATTCATTATGGGGGCCGCGTCACCAGCCAGCATTCTACTACCATATCAGGATTTACTACACGTCTGATACTTACCAAGACCTTCAACACTGTTGATATTACTCGCTGTTAACCAGTTTGTTAGAGTCATGATCCCAGAGGATTAAAATGACACTGAGAAAAGATAATGACACTCAGGCTATCTGGAGAGCCACAAGAGAGAATTGTAGGCTGCACATTTCCCAGAAGGGCCAAACATTAGTTGGCCTTGTCATAGAAGATAAGTTCACCAGAGATGAAAGGGCCGGTTACCTTCTTGTACAGTACTCTTAAAGTTAATCTGCTGTGCACAAAAAAATTACAGAAAAGTACAAAACCCAACTCTAAAAAACTCATAAAAATGCATCTTTATTGTCCACATTAAATCCAATTTCACTTCGATGTATAAAAACAAAGAATGCATGCATGTCAACCGATACGAACGATTTACGTGCCTATCCTCGACTGCTGTTTAACCATTTACAGTAAGAAAAAAACACATGCAGCCACTGTGAACCAGCATACAGTACACGCAGGATTACAATACCAAAACAAAAGCACAAGCTTGTACTTGGTTTTTGCATACCTTCGATAGCCTCCCATGATTTAAAGCACCTTGAGACGGCAGGCATAGTAGATGAAGAAGAGAAAGAGTGGGAGCAGATTTAGAAGGAGGGGGAGGAGGAGTGTTTAATGAAGGTGTTGGTCCTCCACGTGCCTGCACAACAGTTTCAAATACTTTTCTCGGGGGTTGGACACCGTTCTTCCACAAGCACATTCTCACATGCGGGGTAAAATCCCCCACAGCCTGATGTTTGGTAAATACAGATATCGATCTCTCTCTGTATGCTCTCTGTTTAAGCCATTTTGACTTTTCTCTCCAAATTCTGACTTTTATATCCGAACTCCGAGAGAGAGGTTAACCCATTCATTCATCACCTGAAATCCTATTCATAAACAATTACTGTCGTGCATTGATATGGCTTGATTGAGAGCAGAGACCGTCACTGAGGCACCGCTTTTGATCAGAATTCGACATGGCAGCGTGAAGCAGAAGCTTGCTAAACCAGATCAGCTGGAAAAGGTCATTAAAGACCAGCTGAGGCTGCTCCCAGGAGATTGTAGTTCAACTCCTGCCTCGAACAAGGCCAGGTTCAGACACATAACTATCACACAAGGGTCCTGTACTCTAATATTAGCAGGTGCAGTGAGTGGTGGTTCAATGGGAGGTGATAACAACCTTGCCATCCCTGCCAGAAAGAAAAAAAAGAAAATCTATTATTTCAGTGCTGCCTGATGGCCAGTCAATGACATTTAATGCGTGCTTACGAGGCACTCTCATTAAAGCTGTGTTTGTTGGAGACAAGTCGTGGATGGGCCTCGAGAAAAAGGTCAATGCATGAGTTTGCCTGTTCGAATATTCTGTGGGTGTGTTGCTGTATAGCATGTGCTCAGCGTGATCACATTCATGTCAACACATGTGTACTGTTAACCTTTACCACAATTTCCTTAAAGCTTTAAGGAAATGTCACGTTCTTGCAAACATTTACTTTCTCACGGTGCATGTTTGATTATGAACAGTTTCTCCTCTTTG
>CAEMYA010000051.1:5448026-5464706 GCA_903131615.1 Diplodus sargus
AATCACCACGACCCCACTCAACCGGTATTGGCACATAATTAATTCTCCGTTTTGTTTCGTTTTTTTTGTTTTTCAAATTATTTTTACATTAATGAAACACTACACTTGTGATATTACTTTTTTTTTAAAAAATTTGTAAATGCAATAGAAATGCTACAAAAAGAAAACCAAGATGTAATAAGACATTTATCATGCAGTGTTTTTAGGTTTAGGCTAGAAAAATACTGTGTTAGGTTTAGGTTAACTTTGCTGTTTGGCAGCTGTAGCTCAGGAGATACAGCGCTTCGTACAGTGATCGGGAGGTCGCTGGTTTGAATTAGGCTGCATGTCCTGCAGTGTCCTTGAGCAAGATATCGAACCCCAAATTGCTCCTGGTGAGCAACTAACACCTTGCATGGCAGCCTCTGCCATCAGTGTATGAATGTATGGGCGAATGTGACAAGAGTTGTAATGCACTTTGAGCGGTCAGTAGACTGGAAAAGTGCTATAGAAATGCAAGTCCTTTTACCCTTTTACGTTATTTATGCACATGACGTAACATAGCTACAGTAGTGAGTTTAAACAACCCGCTGTTGGCTTCTGGTTTACACATGAAAAGCGCTCTCCTGAATCAAAGTCAGGTTGTTTTAACAAAACCATCCATCCCACGACCTCCTCCCTATCCTCTCTATATCCTAGATCGCTCCTTCATAGTCGACAAAAATGGTCTAAGAGCAAGGTGACTGGTGAGTATATAAGGTCTTCTTGGCTAGGTCAACTTGGCTTGGATTGTACACACTTGACAAGGGTGACTAAATGAAAAATGTGACATGAAAATGAAGAACAGGGATCCCAATGGCAGCAGAGATGTATGACCAGCCTAGCTGACAATATACCGGCTTCTTACAATTTTATTCATACTCATTGTACATGCGCAACACATGTATCTAGACTTGAAAAGACCGGTATCCTTTCAAAATGTGCTATGTGTCTTCGGATGGACTGAATGCCAACAGAAAGTTCTTCAGGTGCCAGAAGAAAGAAGACACCTCTACTACTTTTTGTAGTGTGAGGTTGTCGCCTTTTAAGACTAGCTTTTCTTATGAGACAGCTGGGTGAGTCTCTTAGGGGCATATCCTTTCAATATATGCCAGCAAGAAAAAAAGAACTTACCCTTCTTGTCCACAGTCTGCCAGTTTCCACTTTGAGAGCAACGATGAATTGAGAATCCCTGTGTGGCAGAGAAAGACACAGAAACGTGCCTTCTCCTCCTGAAGTTTAACCCTTGAACTGTTTTGAGTCGTGCTTTTGGGTTCAGACCTGTGTGCTTTGTTTTGTCAAAACCACTTATGACTACCATTTTTAAAAGACACAGAGCTAGTGTTGCATGTTCAGACTTATCCATGGGAGAATAAAAAAAAAATATTTGAGCTAGTTTTACTTATCGAGGCATCGCATGACCAGTCATTTTTGGATGCCAGTGTAAGCATGCAAAGCCAGCAGCAACACTCGTAAACAATGCTTTGGAAGTTGGCAACATACACAGTGACCGAATGGTGTGACTCGACAGTGGCTCTCAGGCTTTAGTTGAACCAAGTTTGAACCAGCATTGGTTTACTTTGGTCGAAAAGGGGAGTCCATCTTTGTAAGTTTTCTAATATAATTCTTTATTAACTACTGTAGCAACTACTGCACATCCAGCACCACGTGGGTCTTCTTCAAACAAATAGTCCATTTAAATCAAGACAATACAAGCGTAACTTACAGGTAAGAACACTAGTTGTTTCTGCCCCCTCAGGAGTATATCTCCTATCACCCAAGTGATAATGGTGGGTGGGGTTTAGACATCAGTCAGCCATCTCAAGCCACAGTCTTTTTCCTTTTTCTTCAGAACTCTCAATCAACCTTCATTCAATTGGACTTTTATCGTCTATTAACAGACAACTGTTTGTTAGCACGGTATGTTTTCATTGTCATATTCTGCAAGTTTGCTGAAGTGTCATTGACTAAAATAAGCATACAGGCCAATGATAAGAGCGCTATCATAAGGCATGGAGCTGTACGTCATGCCATTAAATCATTTGACTGCTCCAGGACATGCATTCATCTTTTGCGTGCTTCACAGAAGTCTACGGATGTTGGCTCTGAATAGCTTCTATCTTAATATTTCAGGAAGCTATTGGAGATCTTTGTATGATTCATCAGCAGCAAGGCTGGCTCGGAAGTAAAATATACCATCAGTGTCTGTGAACCATGCCGACAGGGAAATCCCTGTCTAATGATTGAACATAGATAATATCTCAAAGGAAAGTGAAAGCCTCAGAGGTGTCAAACACGCCTTTTGGGGGAAAAGAAAGAGGCGGCTAAGTCACGTAGCAGGGCAGAACAAAAGCTGACTGGGACAAGAGTAATTACATTATTTTTTTTAAACTGCATTAATCACCTCTTTTGATGTCATATCACACCCGAGCCCTGCTACTTTTTCGGGTTTGTTCCTTGGGGCTTCCACCGAGGGTCTGCTGCTTTTTACCATGGTCAACTGCAGAGTGATAATTAGCCAGTAAAGCTATTAAAGGATAAAAACAAGCCTGGCAATAATCAGCTGTACAGTCACCGAATCCACCAGCCAGCAAAATATACAGCCAGTCATCCCACCATCTATCCAACAAGTCAGTTAATATAATCCATCATCTGAATTACAAACTAAGCATCCAGGCCCGTCCTGGTAGTTTGCCAAAAAAAAAACAAAAAAAAAAACATTTTGGCAATGGACCTAAGCACCCAGCAAACCTGGGTGGTATGCCGACTAGATGGTAATCCAAACAACTGTTATCCATCCAGTTATGCAATTAATTATCCCAGGAAGCATCATCCAATCACACTAAAAATATATACACAGTTCACTTAAGGACAGGTTTTAAACTTAGAAAAGAAATATTGCCATAACTCTGCTATAACAAGACTACTACAAAGTTTAGTAAATGTAATCAAAAATTAGTGAAAGCAGAATTACTGATTTAAAAAAAAAAAAAAAAAAACAGTCCACCTTTGCTAACCAACCAGCCAGATGCTCCTCATTAGCCCCGTCCTAACACCCTCCTAACTCGGCAGATGTAGCCAAATTTAATTTAGTTTCCCCAGCTGCCTTCTTTAATCTGAAGCCCTTTGCCTCCTCTGTACCCTCCTACCCTGACTCTCCTCTCTCCCCTCGCTAATTACTCATGCATTTAATAAGTGGACAGCTACATTAACCATGAATCCTGAGGGAACAACTCCAGGACACTGGGCAAATACTGCGTTGATGTTTTATACATGACATATTAAATACATGACATATTAGAACATATATATGGGTATAGTCAAGTTGTGTAAAACAAGCAAAATTAGAATTTCCCATCGTGTGATCTGTCAAGCAGGACACTCTGAAGTAAATCCTAGTTGTTGGACTTTGTGCTGAGGCCGTTCAAACCTTGCTATTTGGGGTCTTGTGCCATCTTTGTGAACATCGTCTTTCATTTTTCAATGGCTGCACAGTACAACGCGGCGCATTACTATTCAATGACTATGTCTCAGTCTTACCCAAACCACGAGGTGATCAAATCTCTCCTAAACCGAGGACGAAGAAGGGTATACGAGGGTGACAGCTTGTATGAGGAGGCCTAGTTGAAATCTCCCTGTGAAGAGAGATAAAAGGAGAAAGTAAAGTGTTGGATGCTCTTTGGGTTAATTGCATTTGACATCCATCCTTGCCTCGTGTGCTTCTCCTCTGAGGTTGCACTCTGTAAGACAGGACAAAGTGTGGGATTGGGTGCAGATGAACAGAGGAAGTCCTGGAGCCGCATGTCAGAGAAAGGGTATTGTAAGGATACATAGGTCTCACTTTGATCATGATGAATGTTCGGCTGACGCTGCCTTCCTTTCTGGTCTCCAAGGAGACTGTGGGGGAGGCGGATTAATATTTGAAGCAGGAGCTAGACCTGGGTGGGGGAAAGTTGAGCCAGTGACAGGAGAAGTTTGTTATGTCCGTAAGTTAACTCGTGTTTCCGCTGTCGACGTGTACATTAGCTGTCATGTAGTACACGCTTGGCAATGCATAGACTTTATGTTGAAGCATTAAAGAAGTTAATGAAATATTTATATTTTTTAGTAATCTGCTGTACAAGGCAAAGTCGTGCTATATCTGCATCAGAGCTGTACACTTACACTTGATAATAGTGTGCAAAAAAAAACCGACATAAAGTCAAGGCCCATCGGTATTTTCCAGCGCAATCCAACTCGCTTGAGTTTCAGCTAAATGCCGTAATAGAATTTCCATGACTGCATTTTCATGACATGCTAGGTACATGTATCACGAAACCTAATTAAATGTTTCCCATGCCAAAGATAATGGGTTTTTTACGTTCCGACTGGAGTGTTCTAAGCAGCCGATGCAAAATGAGAGTGCATTAAGAGCGAGAGAAGCGGGTGCAAAAGAGCGATGGAGGGAAAGAGCTAGAGAGCACATCACAGAGAATGTCCCTTAACATTCTCTACCATTCTCCCTCTTTAAATCAATACAAAAACCTTGCTTTTTCACTCGCAAAGTACGATTTAATGGCTCTGTATAAATTCCCCCCTCGGCCAAGAATAGTAAAGGCCCATCTCTCCTGGTGACGCTCTGCCATCGTTCAGTATTCTGTCACCTATATCCGCATGAGCTTTTATTGTCCCAGTCATTTATGTGGATCCATTTGCATTAAAATGATATTGGCAGCCATGCCTGGACAGCTGGACACTGCTGTTGCCCACAAATCCCTGCTCTACCCCATTTGGGAGCAGTAATACTTTCAGTTTCCTCAGAATAATTTTCAGACAGAATTAGTCTGACTCCCCCTAAAGCTAGACTCAAGTCAGAGCAGGCTGTGAATGGCACCGAATGGAGCTCTGTTCAATCCCGGAGCTGTAGGGCAGAAATGTGCATGCTTAGTGTTGTTGTTGTTTTTAGAGAGATTGGGATCTACATGTGGCCTGATTCACTGAAGTCGGGCCGATGAGTCAGCCAAACAAAATATCAGCGTCTGTCTCGCGCGCGTGTTAATCGGCCTGGTGTTTCTCTCTCTCTCTCCCTCTCTCCCTTCCTCCCTGCCTCGTCGATACACTCACCTACGCTCTCGCTCACCGAACGTCTCCCACACACTCTCAGTCGCACCCTGACTCCATCAGTTGTTCCGTCTCACTCATTCAGAGCGACGCGTTCACTGATTCATAATCTCCTTTTATTTACCTCCCTGATTCATTCATCGACGCCCTCCCTTCCTTCCCCATCCTGCCTTCACACTGCTTTTCCCCCACACCCGTATCTCAAGCAGTAATGTAACAAGTAGCTACGGGCCAGTGCTGGCTTTACAATATCTTTCATCTGAATCAAATTATGTTATATTGATTGCCCGCAAACTATTTTCTTCAAATGCATAATATATTGGTCGTGTTGAAAATACCACGCTCCCAGAGTGGCACAAACTCGGAGACAGATGTATAAGGTTTAGTCTGGCAATTCATATTAAATGATGTCTTGTGATGGCATTGAAAATCACTGACCTGTAACAAAATAAAAACAGAAAAGAAGAAAATTAACAGAGTTGCATGTATTGCCCTTATCTCAATCCCACTTCCCAGGTTTTACTTATGACTTAAGACTTCCCAATATTGCGTCTCCGGCTGTGCTGATTTCTATTGCGTTACTGTGGCAATCCTGGTATTATCACAATGCCATCTGTTATATACCTGATGGAGACAGAAAAGCATGGGCGATTGCAATTCATTCGCAACATCATGCTACTGATCAAGCCATCAAATATAAAGTTTGCTGCTTCGTTACCGGTCGCCAACGTTAGCGATGCTTTATAGGCTTACGTTAGCAACCGGTGCTCCCATCCTGCCAGTCTGAACTGATATTAGTGGAGCGGCACCAAGAGCAGCAACTTCACTGCTGCACTAAACATAAATTACATTTCTGTGTGTAATATGCCATCATAGGGGGGAATGCAACACTGAAATAGAATGCAGGACTTTCATGTACACATAAGCACTAACAAAGTAATGTTAGCTCGCCAGATGGTTAGGCACTGAGACATAGGCAAACTAAGTCGTGCTGTAGTAGTGACAGTGCTGGCATGTGTAATCATTAGTTGGTATCATATCAGCATGGTCACTATCTTACGTTTGCACTCGCTGATTATCCATCCAGCAGATCCTTTCGGGGGTGGCTTATGGGGGGGCGCTGGAGGGGATCTTCTCAACTGACATTTGGTAGGATTAGGGCTACAACTGCGAATCAGTCACACGGCTGACACATTCAGATGGGCAACCATCCACGCGCACATTGCCTACGGGCAATTTTGAGTCACCAATTAACTTAACCTGCATGTCTTTGCACTGTGGAGAACGAAATGGGTTTCACAGAAAACCCATGCAGGCATGGAGAGACTCTAAACAGAAATCTGCAGTCAGTCGGCAGGTTCGAACCCTTTTACTCTTAAGGCCCCCACACACCGCCCAGACGTCCAACTGCCTTATCCGACCACTCTCCGACCACTCTGTTGCCTCTCGTCTGACCCGTTCGGCAGAAAAGCTGCATTGGAACACACACCGCTTCGACGTGCTGCCTACTCCACAGCAGCGTGTACGTTCTGCGCTTGCGCGAGATGCAATAAGCGGCTGACGCGTGTGTTGTGAGTTGTAAATGAGAGGCTTATGCACGCACCTCTCTTTACTTTCGATCAAAACGAAACTTAACTATTTCAGATAAAAACAGCTGCATACTAAACACGCACCTTTCCGCCTTGAACTCTTGCCCAATCCCAAAATTGAGGAAGAGGTTAAGCATGGGTGGAGCTGAGAGGAGCTGAATAAAGCCAGGAGAATGTGAACGAATGTTCACAAAGTAACAATAGTGCGTTTTAAATTTGCATGAGTTTGATCGCAGGATCATTTGTGTTTACTCAAGTTACTCCAGTGAGCTTGACCTTGGGTTTATTCGGCTTAAACAGCCAGAATACCTTAATGTACATGTGTATGCAAGCTAGCAAGCAACAGTGGGCAGAGAATGTGTTTGTGTTTTAGTTTTACCTCTGTCTTTTCTTTTTCTCCATCGCCTCTATGTAGAGTCCCTCCATTCACGGCCATCTAAGAGAGAAGTACAGGACATTTGCTGCTCCATACTCACTTCTGTTGCCATGCTGGAGCAGAGACGGTGGACCCAGATGCATGAGACAGCAGGCAGGAAGGGCAATGAATGAAGTTTTAATAAGGGTCATAAGGAACGGGCAAACACAAAGGTACATCGGGGGAAAACAACAGAAGAAAAAGAGAAAACACAACTGCAGGATCAGAGTAAGTCAACCGATGACTCGACAAAGATGGAACTAAAAACTGGACTTGAATATAAACTGAACTAACGAGGGGACGAGGTGCTGGTGGAGTGAGGCAGAGAAACACAGGTGAGGGTAATGACAAAATAAACCCCCCGCCAGGAACGGGGACGGAGCTGATAGCCTGGAAAAACACTAGGAACAGGGGAGAGGTAATGAGACAGGTGTGAAGGAAAGGCAGACTGGGGAGGAACACCAGAGGGAAACAGGGAAAGAAGAAGAAACAGGACAAAACTCAGAAAATACACAAATGACAGCAATATAAGAAGACAGAATCGACAGGGGCGCGACAGCTGTAGAGGTCGAGAAGTGAGGGTAAAGACAAATCCACTTTTTAATCCCATAAATTATGTGCTGTGCTTCAGTATTAAGATATTTTAAACGTGACCTTGAAAAATCTGTGATTGACACATTTCTTTTTTCTTTTTTTTTTAATTACACAAAAGTTACTCTCATGGCAAGGCCTTGAGGCATTTTAGCTTCCTATGATGCAGACGTATGAATAAACCAGAACACCAATATTGAAACCTGATGATCTGAAGGCACACTCGCAGGTGTTTTGGCCATTTGCAAATGGAGTGGAGTAAATCTTGCAAAAGTGATGCAGTCGGTGGACTCTTCGTCTCGGCCCGTTGAGGTTTGAATCCATTGATCTTCCCTAATGAGGCCAGGATTAATATGCTTGGTCATTATTGTCACATTCACATCCACTTGTTTCTACTTATTGGAGCTGAATCAACTTGCAAAAATCTGGCCGGGCATTTTTAGTGCAATGATATATGGCGGTTAATGTGCAGTTAAAAATGACAGCATGCGTGTAAATAATATCTCGGAGAGCCCCACACAAATATCGTCAATTTGGGTGGGTATACACAGTCCACTTAGGGAGAGCCATTACGCTGACAGTGATCAATGTCTTCATTAGCGGCGCTGAATGGCTTCCATATATGTGGAGTTTTCAGACTGAGCTGATCCGTCCGCCAAGCTGTCTGTTAGAGATGTCAGGCCATAAAGCAAAGTCATTTCTCCATAACTCCCCACAGACACCCAGGAGAAATCAAAAGACTGTATCTGAATGTTTTATGGGAAGGGCAGCTGCGTTTGTGCCGGTGAGAGATAGGCCAGCGTGCGAGTAAATACTGGACTCAGTACAAAAAATGGTGTAAATAAGGACCACTGTTTTTAAGTTTGGGCAAAGGATCTTGTCAGGTGGCTGCTTACAAATCAGTTAAGTGGGAATGGAATTAAAGGTGCGATATGTAAGCTTTTCAGTTTAAAACATTCAAATCAAAAATGACCTCAGACTGTCAACAGAAAGTGGAGAAATAAAAGTTTTGATGTTTTGCGTTAGACATCTTTGTATAGTGTCAAAGAGAAATCTAGCATGCTAACCAGCTAGCCTGTTGCCACTTTTTACTGTAAGAGGTGAATAACACCAATACTCCCCCAGTGCTCCAAGTCTTCTAATTATAGTCAGCTAATACGACCACTAGCTGCTCGATTAACTGCGCCTACTAACTAAAGGCAGCAACAATTAGCAGCATTATCCTACTGAAATGCTACCCACCGCCCCCCACCCCTTGCTTGGAGTATTAATTGACAAGTTGACAGTTGTCAGGTGTTGTACTTTTAAGATAGACATATCCTAGCACCCTGAGGTCCTCCTGACCTCACTCTCACTTTTGCAGTTTTGCAGATGTTATATCAGAGTGTCACATTTCTAGTTTTGCGTACTCCTTCCTGACTACCGCCACAGGGGTCTAATACGCCAGACAAAAAAGAGGATATGTAGGTGATGTGCTGCAGCTCTACTTCTTTATAGTGCTAAATTGGAAAAAAAACACAACTGATTGTTTAACCTGATACTCTGTAGTGCAGGTGGCAAATGCAAACAGATTGAGTTCTTTGTTATTTGCTTCATTAGAAGTCGAGGATGAGGAGGAGCAGATGCTAACCTCTCACCCACACACCTATTTGAATATGCAGGACTTAACTTCTGCAATCACAAAGTAGCTGCTACACACTTGTTGTGAAACGAGTCATGTCCAGTTAAACATTATTAATTTGATCCTGTTGAGATGACTGAGTGGAAATCATCAAAGCTGTTTTTAATGTAATTTATTGTTTCAGCAAAGACAGACTTGCCCGCGACCATATTTCAACTCTGTTTGAGGATGACATTGTTACAGCATTGCTTCTCTCGGTGTTGCTATAGTAATAAATGTGGTAGCTCCACTTCTGCTTGAAGTGAAATTGGACTACAGCAGGGTTGTGTATAGAAAAACACCTTGTCATATAGCTCTGACTAATAGGACTCATCAGGTGGACTATGTTGCATTTAAATCAGTTTCTGGGTAAAAAAAAAATTAGATATTCTGTGGAAACTGAACAGGGAAATTTGTCTAAAAAAAAGCAGAGTTGTCAGGTATCAAACTCGTGCTTTTACATTCATTCATTTGATTTATCCTAGTATTAAATCCCTGTGGGAGAGAGGAAGAGCGAAAGCACAGGAAGGCAGATAACAGATATATAGCACATCCAGGTTCCAAGGGTAATCATATTTTCTTAAGTTTTACAGCGCCATGGATTATTTTATCACACCATAACCTTTTTTATTGCTCTCTTTATAGTGCCGTCATATCTCACCTTTGGAAAACTACGTCGTGCCTACACTGCTAGCGCCGAAAGAGGCATCTGCGTTCCTTTTATTAAGCCAAAATTCTGTATTTTGCATGCAGTTTGCTGTAATGACTTCGCTTTATTTTGAATTTCATATTAAAGAGTTGATGAATATTTAATGAAGTCTGGCGAAGAGGTTCTGTCTGTCAAATCTAACATCTCACACACCATTTGGAGAAAGCCTAATTGCAGGGATATCTCATGAGGTGCATGTTTTCCAAACTGTGCAAGAGTGATCCTTCCACAGTACAGTCTCATAATGCTGAAAAACTGAGCCTCGACACTTATTTGACAAATATAATAACACAGTAAGTGTTACGACACATCCACCATGACACCTGCTCTCCAGTTCCCAGTGTCCAAAGTACAAAGACCCTGCTGCGGTAACCAGTCTCTGCAGGATTGTTGTGTTGAACACGCTGCATCGAGCCCATTCCTGTTGCATTTTTTTGCTTGGCTGTTTTTCCTGCCGAGCTCTAACAGCTCTTTTCCTGTCCAGGATCAGCAGCCTGCCAGCCCAGCCAGTCTCTCTCTGCAACGTCCACCTGGAAAGCCAACCTCGGCATCTGCCTGGAACTCCCAATCCTTCCTCAGCCAGTCATCTAGTTTATCCAGCTCCAACGCCGCCTGTGAAAATAAAGACCTAACCTGTTTCTCTCGAGTCAGCTTTTGGGTTCAACCTTGACTTCTGACAGTGAGGTTCTGTTTTCACAACACAATGCTCGTCTCAGCTACGGTTGTGTGGTTCGAGGACAAGTTTAATAGAAAAAACTAAATGAATTATTGAAGAAACATGATGAATTCAATCAGACTCAGATGTGTTATCTAATAGGTTTCAACTTACTAGGAATTTGCCTTGGTATTTCAGTACATAACAGTAAGCATGGAGGAGAAAGACAAAAAAAGAATAATAAATATAAAGAAGAGAAATGTAAATAATAAACAGATAGTAAATCGTATGTAAAAAAATGAAAAATGCTGCACGCTGGAGGGAACATGCAACATTTTGGGCAGCACAAGGTATATCAGCAGTGGTACAATGACAAAATGTTTGATCGGAGAGACGAATGACCTGATGAGACAGAACTGAAGGTCTGCATGCATGTACAGTTCACTACACTGACAGATGCACAACCAGCATCACTGCACGAAGCTAAGCTCCCACTTAAAAGTCCACAGAATCCACACAGTCCACAAAAATCAGATTTCATAACTTTCCATGATGACATTGAGACGTTTTCATGCTGAAAAAAGTCATCCAAAGTTCATCATCAGCTATAAAAGCCCTAAGAGGGAAGAGCTTAGCTCTGCTTGAATCACCATCCGTATTAATAAGAGGTCACCAGGTCACCGAGAGCCAAAATCCTCTCCAATTCAAATTCAACAAGGTCAGTTTCTGCATCATGATTCATTTATAACCTTGTAGCTAAAATGTCAGATTTATGAATGAAGTATTGCTACCATTTCACTCCAGTGGCCACATTTCACTAGAAATTACAGAAATATCCGAATCAGACTTCACATTTAAAAAAAAAAATAGTTTTGGCTGAGTAATCTGGAAATGTTTGGATTACTCGAGACAAACTTTTTTTCTGTCATGTATGACCCTGAGTTAAATTCCTAACATTTTGGTAACACCATTACTACAAATGTTTGTTCAGCATTGATGGAAAGTAGATATTTTGCTCAATCTTGGATAAATGCAATTCAAAGAATGCACCGATTTTCATGGGACTGGGCTCAGTTTTCAGCTGGAGTCTGATACCTGCTGTTAGTAGTTGAAGCCATTGCCATGATAATGCTCAAACCGCCAATCATTGTTGATTTTTTTTCATAATCCAGACGGAATGTCAGAATTGTTTTTCTTGTTTTTCCCTTAACAATAGTGCTCATTCTTGTTGAATACCAAGAGATGCTCAGAAAGGAGGTAGTTGGCTGACTGTATCGAGCACAACGCAGGGATGTCCTGTCCAGGGCCCTGAACCTTTTATATGTGGTGTGGTGTGGAGTTACTCTCAGAATTATGGCCAAATGGTTTGTTTTGCACAAAAGAACATACATTTTGGGAAATAGTTGGCTCGGAGGAAAACCACCTTTCACCCACTGCTGCATCACTGCAGAGATGCCTCTGGCTCAGCTGATGGTTTTTGTGATTGCACCTGGCAGTGTTTACAGGAGAGAGAGTGATCTCAGGTTAGTTCGGAGTGCCATGTTATGTTAATTAGAATCATGTCTCATGATGTCCAATCAGGTCTCTTATTATCATTCCCTAACCCTAACCCTGACCCTATAATTGATTAATGGTCATTTGGTTAATGCTTTATAATAAGGTACACTGGAAAGTGATTGTGTTTGATGTCTCATTTTATTTTGAGGTACAGAAAAAGAGTAGCTAATGATTAAGTAACTGATTACTAATAAGTCTGTATTGGTAACTACTCAGGAAGATGTTTCACTTGACTTGAAGGTACACAAAAATCCTAACTAATGATGAAGTGATTAGGAATTGATGAGTTGTAATATAAGTTGACATTTACAAACTAATCAGTCATTAATATATAGTCTCCCAGTATGTCCTCCCGTAACTCAGCATAATGTACTATGTAGTCCTTGAATCACAGTTATTCAGGAGCTACTCATTAACAATTCATTAACTAGCAAGTTGTTTCTGATTCATTTCTCATTCACATTTTTGTGTACCCTTATTGTAAAGTGTTTTGATTATCTGTTCTGAAAAGAAAAATGCTACTTATCAAGATGATTCACCACATTAAAATAATAGCAAATACATTTAGACAAAAGAGAGACAAATCATTGTCGAACCATAATTTCATGGTGCGAAAGCTTCAAAATGGGTCAAAATAAATTGCTCTCACGGGCGGTGGTTCCAGCGAATGGCCCCAGAGTGTCTGCACTATAGTGAGCATTCTCTTCCAGTGCACAGTACTTCATGCTAACTTCCAGTGTGTTTCAGGCCTGAAAGAGCAGACACAAAATGCCCCCCCGTTCTCAAAGGCAGCCAGAGTGACTGATAAAAGGCTTTTCTAGCTGTGAAGTGTGCCGGCCTTCGCATCAAAAACCCAGCCCTCCCAGAGGACTAGCTGCTGTTTTGAAGTGAGGCACAGCTTGTCCGTGGTGTCACATCTCATTTTCCATCAGTCACCGAGCCCAGGTCAATATTTTCTGCTGGACTTTCTAGAAAAACTTTCTAGAAACTAACCCTCTCTTTTTTTATAATGGTTTCAAATTTTGTCGGTTTGATCTTTTAAAAAGGTCTCTGAATTTTAATTAAGATAAATACTTATCATGCAGCACAGTGTTTATTCATACTGTAAAGGTTTGTTAAATGGGATAACACACTTTTGCAAAGTCTTTATTTGAATGCAGATTATAATTTCAATTTTGGCTTTTTCACATCAGCATCTATTTTGAGGATCTGAACAATATCCTTATGCTCCACAAGGGTGTTCTCAGTGCAATAGTGGCCAATGGATTGGCCTGGCTAATTAATAGCATTATAATCTACATGTGTGAAAGCATGTTTAAGACCTTTCCAAGAGATAAAATGGTTCTATCAGCCTCCGAACACTGAATGAGGAAGGAGGCTCACAACACAAGTAAATGCATTCACCCACACATCATCTTGCACAGAAAACAGTTTTGAGAACCTTACTGATGGACATGATTTGGCTTTGGAATATCATGTCTTGTGAGATTTGGATTACTAAAGTAAAATTAGCTGGAGGAAACTGATTTAAATTGTATTTATTTGGTCATGAGGCAGGCTTACAATCGCCAGCAGGTGAGAATAGGCAAGCGAGTCCGAGGCAGGCAAGTGGTCATCAAACAAAGGCAAGCCGGCAGAGCAAGGATCAGATGCTGGGCCAACAAGGCCATGGGGCGCATTAGACAATCGGCCAGAGGACTGCAGCTTCTTGGCTGGTATACAGTTGATACCTAATGACTGATGGGGTTACAGTGGCAGGTGACAGGCAAAGGCAGGAAAACACTGAGAACAACTGGTGGACAGGATAGAAAAGGAAAAAAACAAACAAACAAAAAAAACAGAGAGAGCTGAAAAGTAAGTACAAATAGAAACAAATATCTGAAAATTTAACAGAGCATATCAGTTGTTTTTAATTGAATTTCTTTTCTTCCACAAATTTGGATGTGGATCATTTTGAGCATATTTGGCATAATTTCCAAATTCAGTGGTATCTTAGTGATCTAGTATTTGCAAATTGTGTTTCAACACCAGCATTTCTTTTTAAGTAAGTTATTTGGGAAG
Source organism: Diplodus sargus (assembly GCA_903131615.1). Classification (NCBI taxonomy): domain Eukaryota; kingdom Metazoa; phylum Chordata; class Actinopteri; order Spariformes; family Sparidae; genus Diplodus; species Diplodus sargus. Next base: position 5,462,382 of record CAEMYA010000051.1, read on the forward strand.
CGGAGACGCGACATGCATGCTAAATTCACTTTTTCCTACAATTTCAAGGTTTAAATGTGACTTCAGGGAGCTTTATAATATAATCAGGTTTCTCACAAAGTGTCCTTTTATCACTTAGGACACCTGTCAACAAAACAGCTTCCAGGCATTGCCTCGTCTAAGCACACACAAGTAGATGGAGACATAACCCTGAGTGCAGCGAGATAGCATCATTCAGCAATACACCATTATCCCTCTTTACCATTCTTTCCCTTGACTCCACTAGACTTTAATCATTTATTAATTTCCCTTGTGGTCTGAGGGAGGCATCATGGTCTGAATTTAAACTGCCAAGATCAGAGGATTGGAGTGCGACTTTCTCATATGAGAAAGAATATGGAATGTGCGGCTTTCATCCAAGCAATCAGCCAAAATCCACCGTGGACAAGCATAGCAATATAGTGGTGAGTGATCGCTTCAGGGAAAGCATATGAAGAAAAATTGAGTCGTCTTAAAAATTTGTTGACACTTTTTCTAAACCACCTTGCTGTGGTGCTGCAGGTTTGTTTACATTGCTATGTGTGATGGCATACTTAGTGGTTGGAAAGGACGTCTGACACTGAAGCAGGAAGACATTTATTCAACATGTTTAGGGAGGCAGGTCGCTCAGCCGCCTAGATCCACTCTGACAAGTGGCGACATTATCATGTTGGACACCTTCACCAGCGCGTTGACAGCAAAAAACATTTCAGGTAAGGTGTTACATTAACAAGTAAGTGACGTAGTGTGATGAGCAGAAGCAGGAAGTCAAATGACGTGGGTGATGTGATTCAAGTGTATATCAGTCTGGTCTCACCAAATGGAATATGGACAACACACCCATGAATTAAACATACAACAGTACATAATTTCTGCTGCTTCAATCAACACAATGGAAACAAGGTAGCTTGATATTAGTGAATTAGAATTAGTGAGGTATCATGGGAGTTGTAGTCTTGATTGTTAAACAACCGCCAATACCAAATTCTGTAGGCCTGAAGTGTCAAAAAGAAGCCAAATTGTGCTATTTTTTTAAGGTTCATACTTTTATTTGGGGGTCCTGGTAGAATAGATTTATATACTTTAATTTTCCTCATATAATGAATTGCTGCATCACTCCTTTACACACTGTGCCTTGAAATACTCTGTTTTAGCTACAGAGTGATGCATCTCGCTTCTGTTCAATCTTTGGTGAGAGTTTTACACATGCATTACTTAATGTGCAGGACGTAGCCAATCAGAGGCGGAATAGGGCGGGTCATGCCGAACAAGGTAGTGTGATCTAAAACAACGCTGCTACAGCTGCATGTCTACTGACTGACCAGACTGTATATATTTTATAATACACAGTTGTTTTTTTGTGGATCTGCTCTTGCCTGTTTTTGTTATTTGTCTTTTAGGACTTGACCTTTTAGGAATTTTGGACTGTGGATTTCAAATTACATTACTGTAGTTTCCCTTTTGTTGTTTTAATCTGCCCGCCTGTTTGTCTTTGAGTCCCCTTTGTGTTAAAGGTGACAGTGGATGGATGGAAGGGTCAAAACATCCGTCTCCTTGGTTTATGTCCAAAAGTGAAAGCAAAGCATTGGCTTTTGGTTTCAAAAGTGAAACCAAAAGCCAACTCTGACTTTTAACTAATATTCGCAAATTAACTTTCACAACATATTTATCTACATAATGCAAGTTATTTCATTTAAATCAACATCATGACCTTTTCCTTAACCTTTCAGTGGTTATGTCACCTAAACCTAACCATAATTATTGTGATTATAAGGAAGGTCAACTGACTTAATCTTTTCCACGTCCAAAACTCATAAAATGAGAATAGCTTCAACTAAGAGATTCTCTTAAAATTGCAGTGCTTTTTATGTACCACAATGATATCACATTATGTAAACAGATGAATATCCTTTTGATGTTTTGTCACTCCAGTCTGTGTCCAGTCTGATATTGCTGGGGAGGAAAATAATTTAAGCCATCCCTCACGTTATTTCTGAAGGCTGGGGAAAAAAAAACAAACATTTTGTATTCACGTCAGCACTTTATACCTGCAATAATTTTACTCTCTAGTGTGCAGTGTAAAGCGTTTTTTGTTTTTTGTTTTTTTTTGCCAGCTGCTCCGTCTGTATGCTGCTGGGAGGTAGTGGGCAAATTAGCGAATGACCAGCTCACTATCTACTGCACACCGGAGACTTAGGTGTCTACAGAGAAGCATACCAAATGAGATCAAACATCATGAATCAAACTTCCTCTGGTCTGCCCAGGTCCTTGTTTTTTTTTCCATAATCCTGAACTTTCTTGACCAAA
>CAEMYA010000051.1:5469659-5494286 GCA_903131615.1 Diplodus sargus
TGTGTCAGCAGGATTACACAACAACTACATAACAGATTTCCACGAAAACTGGGGTGGAGGATGGGTCTCGGCCCAGAATAGACCCCATTTACTCTGGTGCACAGCGGGATAAAAGGATGGATCAAGAAATGTGTGTGTGTCTTTAACATTGTGAGATAGGGCAGTTTTCCATTTTTGTGTGATACCTATTAGAGCTTAGATCAGGTCCAAAAAATCAAGCCAGACCCGACCCGAGCCCGTGCACGCTGTGTCCGAGCCCGGCCCAGCCCAGCCCGACACATTAACTGCAATCGTGAGCCCGAGTCCGATTTAAACCCGACAATTTTTCAATACGTGGGCTGTTATAACTGACGTTCTCAACTACAATTCAGAGTTGTTTGAACTACAGAAATCTGTTTAGAATTATCTTAATGAAAAATGCAAGAAGTGCCACACTTAATGCACTCGACAAAGACGATACATATGTCGTCACTGCCCACGACTTGTTTAAAATTTTCCTCCAAACTTGCTCAAAGTTAATTCTCCTGTTTTTCTTTCTTTCTTTACATCTTCAAGCTCCATGTTGCACTTAAGCTACACAATCAGTGATGCCAGTTACCTTAGTAACACATTTTCAGTAACGAGTATTCTAACGCATTAATATTTCCAAACCAGTAATCAGATTAAAGTGACTTATTCAAGCCACTGTGTGTAACTATTATTTTCCTTAGTGAAAAAATTTATATTTTTGCTTTCTTATTGCGTCTTGGGGAGGGATGTCACGTATGCGACAAGTCACCTTTTCAGCATGAGGACAACTCACGTGGAACACCACATGCCACAAACACAAACAACAATGGATGGAGGAGAGAGATGCGCGTTTTCTAGCTGGAAATACAGTCATTCTTTTGAGTTATTTTAGAAAAATATATATATATATAATATATACCTATATACCTATTTTTCATTGGGTTCAGGAAAGTTGTAGGTCACAGCTTGAGATGACTTGGTGCTAGATGATGTCATCTCATTCCATGTGTTTGGACAAAACATTAACTGTAACGTAATGTTGTCCTTATATTATAGTATTTCACAATTTCAAACTTTTCTGAACAACTTACTGATATCAACTGCTAATGAACATGTTAACTAACTAGGGAAATGAGAATAACAAGGGGTACAGTGGGGACGGGATGTGACACAAAATAACAGATATGGATGCTGACCAGGCTAATAAATGATGCCCACCAGCAGGGAGGAGACAGATACATTAGTTTAATTCACTTATGTAACAGCAGAAGTGCTGGCATTGGTATAGCATCAAAACAAATGAGCGTAATCCCCCCAAATGATGGAAGTTCATCCTTGAAAAATATTAACATGTAACAACTTGGATGTGTCTGCATGTAAAAAAAACAATGGTTTGGCACTCTAATGGAGAGCAACATTATGAATGCAGTGCCCGGATGGATTCTCCGACTAATGTACGACAACACATTTATCCTGATGCAATGGTCTCGTATGGCTATCGAGCAAATACCACGCAAAGCAGTATAGCGTGCAGATTATTCAGGGTGCAACACACAAATGGGGAGAAAGTAATAAACCTCTCTGCTATGTCAGTCAATTTGAATTTGTCAAACAGCAGATGTCAGAGAAAACAGGATGTCCTTGGTGTTGCATCATGATTGATGACGGAGACTCTGCAAACGTAAATGTGTGTCTCAGAGACTGAGTGCCTCGGCCTCCATAAATCTGGGGGGCGAGGCGTGGGTGCATGCAAGACCCACCTCCTTGAGTGTACTGAAGCTTCGTCCTCAGATTTATGGACGAGACAAGCAACATTTACGTATCTAACAGTCAGTCGTCAGTCTTCTTGGACTTTTTGTGGACTTGCATGGGTACATTTTAGCGCACATCTATCCTTCACACGTGGTAAGGTAAAGAGATAATAGTGCAACTGAACCGGACCGACTTGAAATTAGGTTCTGTCCACTTCCCCATATTTGCCTCTTACAGTGGAATTTCATTGGCTGAAAACGGTCTATGCCTTTCAATGCTGCGGTGGTCATGCTCATGCAACTTTAATGCATATAACATCCTTCATTTTCAGATCCATCCAGACTGTCAATCCATCTGCCTTTCATTCCATCCGACCCTCTGTCTTCAAATTGGAATGTAATTGGACGGGTCTGAGTGGCAGCTCACACGGCTTGCTTGGCAGATGTGACCAGGAAACATGAGTACAATGGGTCCCATTGAACAGACTGGAGGCCTTTTCACTGGCGCAGATGGAGCCCTATAGAGAAAGGGGAAATTATACAATGTAGCAGATGAGGAAAAGATTTCCATTTCACAAATAGATTCCTGCTTGGATGCAGTTCAAGAGTGAACAAGTTTGGTCTCTCTCATTTGTTTATGAATCTGATCCATTTACAAACTGGCATGATGTTTTTTTGCAATCTATATACCACGTTGAGAAATGAGATAACCACATAATTAGTGTGTGTAGTGGTGCACAAGCACACATAGTGTAATCCGGCTGTTTGCAGTGCATTCATTTTAGAAAAGGCACATCAGGAGCAGTTTGGGGTTTAGTATCTTGCCCGAGGACACTTCGACATGAAGACAAGGGGAATCGAACCAGCGACCTTCAGATAACGAGACACTGGCTCTACCCCTAGCCACAGCCGCTGCCATTAGCAGAAAATGCTGGTTTATTGAATTCCTCGCACAATGAGGTAACCTGAAGTAACTGCACCTACAAATACACAGATTCAAAATAAAAATTTATCTTTGCTGTTATCGCTGATTGTATTCTGTTGACTGCCTCTGATTGGCCCGCCAGAGTAAAAATAAGCTTTGCCACTCACAAACTGCTGGAACCAATTTTACTGAAGACGGACACTATAAAAATTGGCTTCTACTTCCGCACCAAGGCAAACATACAAGGGGATGTAAGCTGTTTCTTTTAAACTCGTATGCTGTATAACCTGAAGACCATTTGTTATTTCTAGACATGCTAGCAGCACTGCTATATAATCAAGATTTAATGATTTCCAAATGTGATCTCTTGACTTTTTCATCTTGTGGCATCAGGATGTTCAAATGTCTTGCTCTTTAGTCAAACCTCTTGAAAACTATCAGAGCAGACATACTGTATATTCAAGCTGACCATGTGATTAATCCTAATGACTTAAAGGCTAATGAATAAAACAACAACTACATGAGTGTTGCAGCCTACCGGCAGCAGGCATCACATGTTCACAGCTTGACTAGGTTTAGGCCGGGACACATATTGGTTGGGTTTAGGATATTGTAGTTTGGGTTCAAATACCTATGTTACTTACAGTATGTAACTTTTACATACAAATATGGAGGAGGACAGGGATGAGGGTTAGGGGTTAGGGTACACCCAGAGAGAGGACCTTTTGCTCTTTAAACTATGGTTCCTCACTTCCTCCCTTGCAGCCATAATAATTGCTAGTGCTGCTTTAGGACGCCACTGAAGTACAGGTACTATCAACGGTCAATATAAACCGCCTTCACGGTCAATCTATATGGTTGTTTAACTGATGAGGAAAGTTTGAAGTTTTTCTCTCATCATGTGAAAATATCTCTTTTATGGAACGCCAACAAAGTCTGGTACAGACGTTCATGGTTTTCCAGATGACGAACCCTCATATCTTTGATGAATTTTTCTTGCGCACCTCTAATGCGATTGCCATTTGTCGTTTTGAGTGAAACGTCTTGGGAACTATTGAGTGGATTGCCATGAGGTCTATTGCAAACATCAGTGTCCCCATCAGTATACTTCACTTTTAATCTAGCGCCATCCACAGGTCAAAGTTTCATTTCATACAATACCTCGGTTTGGTCCCTCTGCAACCTATTGTAACCCACAACACCCTTTCTGCGTGTGTTGCATGGAGACGAATATGTATCTTTATGGAAGCATAATTTCCTCGTCTGCTCTACTCAACTTGACAGTAAATCATGTTCAGGAAGGAAGCACTTGACAAGACATCCTTTTACAATATACAGTCACAGAATTATTAGAGAAAGTGAAATCCCTGTATAACAGTAAGAAGAATTGTCAAAATGTCAGTTTTTGTGACAAAGGGAAAGTAATAATACGACTGCACTGATTTGAAGTCCTTATTTTTCTGTTTGTGTGTGTATTCAGACGATGCAAGTGACTTTGAAGGGTTACATACATTTTCCGGTTTATTAGGAGGATGTCTCTTGTTAACAAAAGTCGAGCAGAGACAAAAGATCAATTTGTTCTAAGAAATAAGAAGACAAGCTTATTTTTTGCATTGATCGTCAATTAAATTTGATCAATGGTTCAAAATGACCTGTAGGATTTTTTGGAAACCAACTTTTAGCTGGTAGCCATGAAACACAAGTGCTGATGTTTACTTGTACACTTGGATGTTACTCTCAGAGCGTAATCGGCAAATAAACAAGTAAATAGGAGACTAGGTGCAAATTGGGCATCTCTGCCAGCATCAGGACCCAGTTCTTTGTGTTCTTTTCTTCTCTATTCTTTCCCTGCGCAGTCTCTCTCCAGTCTCAATTTATGCGGGAGTTGGTGCCTTTCGGGTTCATTATAGAGGTGACAATTACTTCTCTCTGTGAACCCTTCTCCCCAGCTCCGTGGGTGCACTCAGCTTTATTATTTGTGCCAATTAGCCGCTAGATGTCTTTTTTTTTCTTTTTTGCAGTATGTTTTGAAATTCTCCTAATTCAATCAACCTCTTTTCCTTCCATTTGTGACTTGTTCAGAGTGCAGCTCGATTGTGGTCGACATCACACCTCCCTGCCATAGCCCCATTTAGTCATTAAGGTGGCAGGAGAACAGGTGTACACACAGGTTGTGTATGTAAGTTTAACAGTAAACTCGCATCATCACAACGGGTTTAATAACCTTTGACTCCCTGTGCCTGAGTATTAATATAATACACATTTTGAGTATGTAGAAATCAGCTCGAAACAGATACATTTCATTTCAGCTTTTTGTCGATAAGGCGGTACTGAATTATGGCTGGGCTCGGAGAGGAGGTGCATTTTGAATGACATTTAAAGTGTTGTGTCGAGTGCCTTCCGGAGGGCACACGATTTAGACTACTTTAGATTTCACACCAACATCTAAATCATATTTGAGTCCTCTTTCAGTGCTGTTTACTCCATAATTCATGAATGCCTGGCCTACTTTATATTTGACTTAAGAGGAGCGAGTCACATCTCCTCCGATTCTTGCCTTTACCTTTTTAAGACCGAAGCTGATTAAAAGCCTTCAATCCAGTTTCCTAAAAGAGGGCAAATAACATTCATTATTTCATTAATCCCATTAATGTGTATATGTTTGAATCTGTTTTTTAGCCCGTGTTCCGACTGAAAATGGCACCACAGCAAAACAGCTTGAGGGCTGCGTTGACGTGGGCGTGTTGCTACAGGGGTGACAAAATGGAGCGCAATCCAAGAAGTCCAGCTTGTCCTTGACTTTGGAGGATTTTTTTGATGCCAAGACACTTCAAAGCAGAGTTCAGTCTCATGAGGCAGGATTTCACCAGTATGGAAAATTATCATCCCAGCGGTAATAACAGTAAACACAAACAGTAAAGTTAGCACAATGCCATGCTGTTTACACTACGAGGGTATTGCACTGCTAGGACATCCAGACATTTCTCTGATTATTCCTGAGTGGCATTGCATAATGTATGTCACTGGTGTGCTATGGCAGCATCAGAAAATACAATTACTCTGAAAAGAAAATAGATACACAGGCACATGTGTATGGTGACAGTTTATTAAATGCAGCAACTTAATGTAATTTCAATTTTACAGACGCCGACATTAAGAACTGATCATGGACATCGCAGCCAATATACAAAGGTACTACTATTCATCTGTGCTTCATTGGCTATTACATCCATCCCACTCACTTACCTTACTGCTTCCTTTCACACCAGAAGACTGACATGCATTGACACAGAGCACATGCATACACAAAATCATGTCTATGTGGCACACTGATGCCGACAGCTGAGCTCAGGTGGGTCAGGCACTGTCATCAAAAACAAAAAGCCTTGGCCAAAGAGAATGAACGACGAAGAAGGGAAACGTGACAGGAGGGAGGAAAGTAAGACGAAAAATTAGACTATAATGGAGGGAGAGAAGGAAAGCGATGAAATGAAAGGGTGAAGAAGGAGCTGGGATGAAGGGTATAAAGGCAGGGAGGAGCTCGAGCAGTAAGCTTTTATTTTGTGTCTTTAAATCTTTTTACTGTTACTGCATTGTCACTATGACATTGGACGATCCACCTGGGCACTTTGTTGTCGTGTTGATGTTTTGAAATTGTGTGAAATAGCGAAAAGAAAATGTTATTACTGGTGATTAATTTTGAATTGTGTTATGTTTTGTGAATGTTTATGGTTCTTTGTGCCACAAAGCTGTTATAATGAATCACTGAATCAATCTACGTACTTTTAGCTTTTTCATTTCTTTAAAATATGATCCTGGGCATTTCCTCTCGATGAATTTGCAAAATGTAGATCTCTTGCTCTCTCTTGCTAAGTACCGAACCACCTGGGCACAATAATACATGAAATGACATCTACTCTATTAAAACGTTTCAAGGGGAGAACCCCCTGTTAAAATTGCTCCACCAACATTTGAAATTCTTCCCACGCCCATGGAACTGATCGTGTAATGACTGAACCGGAGTGAAAATATAAAAACACTCATATTTACATATCTTCTTACTGTCGCTGTAGAGCAGGGGGCGCCCACGCTTTTTCACTCGGAGGGCCGAAACTGAAAGTTAATGGTGAGCCACGGTCCGAAAGCAAGCAGCTGTTGTACTATGGCTGTGTTGTTAAGAATATGAGTCACTCTGTCTGTTAGGATTACACAAACAATTAATAATTAGGGATCCTACTGCATTTTTATCTCAACATAAACATTATAACAGTTGTTTTTTTCTTCCTTTTTTTTGGAAACAGATGGTGGGCAAAACTTTATGTAATAGCAGTCCAACCTTGTGAGGCCTTGCTTTAGAGGAATGCGAGAGGAAGTAGAAAAGGAACACTAAACTGGTTTCAGAGGTGATGAGATCCAGAATATTTGCTGACTGCAGAGGGCAGTGATTCATATCAACAGCTGGTGGCAGTAATGGTCTCCAAAAGGCAGCAATGCACCAATAAAGCAGGAAAAGAAGATCACAACCTGATGGAAACATCAGGCTTCAAAGCATCTTAAAAGGGGGACTGTAAAAATTCTGCAGGTTTATTATTAGTACATATGATGTGTGGACAAACTGTAATGGTTTAAAATGAAAACTCAGCAGGGCACCAATTTGGGGGAAGTAAGGCGCTTCGACAGGGCATTAGTTAGTTTTCCCTGGTGCAGCTCTGCCTTTCTTTTATTTTCTTTTTTGCATCGCAATTCTCCAACAAGCTAATCCTCCCTCTGCACAGTCAACAGTGGGCATGAACACATTCATCCCCTCTGTGAGCGAGAAATAATGCTCGTAGATTGCCCAAATTGAAAAGCTTAACATGAAGCTGTTGAACGTTTAACACTAATGGGCTCCAACACATTTGAGGCCATTCATACCATCTCTCTGAATGATTATCAAGGAGCAACATGGTCACACCTGTTGCCTGCCCACTTGCAGATTGTGAGTAGGGGGATGATGGTGGGGGTTGGGTGCGTGGGGCGTGCATTGCAAGCTCCAACACTTTTGCTTTTGCCCTTGTCTGCGAAGAGATCCGCTCAGCATTCAACTCAGCATCCATCCTTGTAAACGGCACAGTGTGACACCAACAATATGTGACAGATGAAATGCCACACGGGCTGGTATTACTCTCCTCCTCCATCCTTCATAAAACCCAGCATTAGCGTGATACGCGTGTCGTGCCTCTGCATTTAAAGCAGACGATCTCTACAGGAATGCAGACAGTAATTAAGCGGCGTGCAGATGGCGTTTTAAACAGCGTGGCGCTCTGGGGGGAGCCGCATCAAAAATGATGCTAAGCCCAACAAAAATACAGCGCATGGATTGTGTGTTGTTGTGAACATGTCCCGGTTTAATACGGTTTTGACCGGTGTGCTATGTTAAGCACCAAGGGGCAATCCTCAGTCAGATCGCTGTGATTAAAGGGAATCTATCAGACTTTTAAGTCATACAGTGTTGCAACATCTACCTTGAATAAGTCTGATGAGGGTAAAATCTTAAGACATGAGACATCAATAGTTATATACTGTACCATACAGCTGGACAGCAGATTTGATTCTTTTTGATTTGATTGGCTTCAAAGCAGTTTAATTTCCTTCTAGCAGGCAGTTTCCCCTAATCCCTCCCTTGGTACTGGCCTGAGCACTCAGCGTCTTTATTGGAGCATAATTGCAAAAATATATATATTTGATGTATTCTTTAAATAGTCCTTTTAAGGATTCATTCCTTGGGCCAAAATGCACCCTAAATCATTTTTTGTTTTACAGGTCTGGGTCGAGTTTCAATGCAGAAATTGCAAAAAAATGCATTAATTATTCACATTAGGCCTGATTATTGTTCAATAATTGAGAAATGAGCATTCCTAAATCATTTATGTGCAACGAAAGAGAAAATGATAAATCCACACGACGTGAAAGTGAATATATCTGTCTCTAATGCAACTTCCTACATAAAAGATGACATAAACAATGCAGTAGGCTAATGGTGTTCTTTGAGAAGAAGGTTTCCAACTGTGAGGCAAGTTGAAAGGGAGCCGGCAAGGAGAGAGAGAGAGCGAGAGAGAGAGAGAGAGAGAGACACGAGGCAGGTTTGCTGAGGTTAAAGCAACACGTGCATGCAGGTGTTTTCAAAAACAACAGGAAGTGTGGTTTGGTTATCTCCCCCACAAGGACAGCAGCTGGAACTGCAGCTCTACTCGTGATGCACAGAGGCAATAAAAAACAAGCCAATCCCCAGAAAAAGGTTTAGCAAAGTGCATTTCTGCAGAACCATAGATGAGTTGAAGCTTCACATTTCTTCATGTTGTAACTTTACATTTACATTTATCTCTTGTTGCAATGCAGTGCTCATATTCTGGTAAGGTTGAGGAAAAGATCATGTTTTTGGCCTGCTTGTGTCCCAAGGTATCAATAAAACATTTATCTTTTTTTTGTCGCCACAAACAAGGCTGGGAATTCTGTGACACTTACGAATACTGAAACACAGACTCAAACTACGGTCGCAAGGTTGGCTGCCTTCTCACCTTTAACTCCACCACCACCGTCTCCTCCTACTCCTGATGTGATTGGTGATATGAATGTGATATGGCAGCTTTTGAAAACATATAAATATGGTTTATACCCAAATGCCACAATTCATTTAAAAAGGTACTCAAATTTTAACATACAGACATGATACAAGTATGTTTTGTTTCAATGTGATTTAAATTTCTGGTGGATACCATTCATTTAAGTGTTCATCATAAATAAAAGTCCATAAATCACATCTCTAAGTTTTCTACAGTATCATTAATGGTGATAATTCTCCATAATAACAAATATAGGTTAAAAATAATTAAGAAAAATGATGTTAAACTCCTAGCCTATAGTGTAAATGACTAAATTGGTTTAAATATTGCATACTTACTACTACTATTATATTACATAGAGAGCCCAAAACACCCTCTCTGGTGGACCCAATGGGACCTTATTTTCAGGAAACAATGTGTATGGTAGTAAAAGAGAGAGAGAGAGACAAATCATTTCTTGATCCCGTTTGTATTGTGCCATGAACAACACATATGATGTTTGTCAATTTAATTATTTTTTTTCTGAGTCAAGAGAGTCATAGTTGTAACACCAATGAAATATAAAACTGCAAAAATACAGAATTTTAAAGACCACACAGCTAACAGTCGCATTTCAATCAGGAGAGACTCGTAATTTATTTGAGTGACCAAGAAGATTTATTGCTATGTGTACAAGGGGAATGAGCAAGTCCTTATCGGTTACACCCCATCGTGATGAAGACTATTTTTGTGGTGGTGATGAAGCTGCACGTAGAATAGGAAACGGCCCCAATGGATTCTAGACACTGGTGGTGGTGATGCAGGAAGGGGGGATCCTGGAGAGCTTTTATTTGGATGGCCAATTAACAAGACTGCCAGTAGGACTCGTTGGCTGTGATTGTTCAATTAATAACCTCTGGGCAATATAAATAAATCAGCTGGAGTTATTTTACGATTCTGTTTGAAAAATATGAGGAAAAATGGTCAGAGGAAATAATAAGCCAACCAAAAATGGGGAAGTTGTTTGTCATTAAGCACATTTACCACCCAAAGCAGTCTGTCACACTTTAACTGACCAGGGCGCAGAGTTCTTTCTGTCATCAGCTGTGATCAAGCATCCTGTCATTGGCTGTGGGAACGGGATATATAATTAGGCAAAATAATATTTATATTCAAGTGACAAAGCCCTCTAATGGCCATTGTAATTACGATGGGACGAAAAATGAAAAATCAGGCTACAGAACCATAAAGGGTCTGTAGTGTTTGGTTGAGGTGGATACGCTGATCATCTATGTGGGTCAAGGTGAGGGGACTGTAGTATAAAATAACCATAGTAAGTAGATAGTGACTAATGATAATAACTGTTAAAATGATAAAAGTAAGAAATGAAGGGTAGGTGTGGAAGTGTTGCTGAAACATACTACTGGGCACCAGCTGACTGAAAAGTGCATCTACTGATGAAAGCTGCTGTAGTCTAATGATGTGAAGTGTGAAAATGGGACCACAAATCTAAGAATTAAATCATATAACCAAATATGTAACACTTTCATCATGTTTACAAATGCAGTGCCAAGAGCGATCAGATATAATAGGATATATCAAGGAGGGGGCTGAGTTATCAAAAAGCCTGAAGGCCTGAAGTTCGCAGTTTCTAAGAGCCAGTGATATGGACAGAGGGAAATCACCTAATTAAAAAAAAAAACAAAGGTACGTACGTATGTTCTGCACGTACGCCAATCTTCGCACAGACGCAGAAGGTAGAACGGGATTTTCCACAGAGAAATATGAGGATTTTCCATAGAGAAATAGTAGTGTCAGCAGAAATAAAGAAGAGCAGGGATTGGTTGAGGCCATGACTCCCAAAAGGACACTCCCAGTTTTCTGTGTTTAAAAAATGATGCTTAATGCTGTGAACCTTGGGTCAGTTTGTTTTTTTTCATGGATTTTGTCTGTGTCAGATCCCGCTCTTTTTTGCCGGCAAATAAAGTTCTACTGCACTAAGCCTTGAGGACGCCTGGTGACTTTTTTGATCTTTGAAATCTTTTGGACCAACCGAGAAAAGAGAAGTTGATATATGACAGGACCATGATGACAGAAACCCCACAACTGTAATGCCATAGTTTAACACAAACCATGATCTTCACCTGAACCCAACTTGTTTATATATGTGTGTGTTTGAGTGTGTGTGTGTATGTGTGTGTGTGCACTCCACCAAAACTTGCTGCCCTCTGCTTTAACACTCTGAAAACCATTACAAGAAAAAGTTGTACACATTTCTCTGCAGGAAGGGGTGGGAAGTTGCCAAAAACACCAATTTTTCACGAAGACCTGTAGAACTCTGTGTACTGTCTAAAGCATTTTACACCAGCCTGAGTGCTTTTGGCAAAATGCCTTCTTATCTCTTGTAGTCAGGACCCTGGACTGCAGCTGTTTGGCCCTCTTAAGCGTCTGCAATGCAGGAATGTGTTTTATTCTCAGAGTTTTTCCTGGAGTTGCCCTTAGTTTTAAAATCACGTATGTGCACTCCATCCATCGTTGTATCTATCCATTGACACAAAAATTGTGTATTTTCGCAAAAAAGGGGGTCAGGTCTGGCTAGACCCTAAAGAAGACCCCTGGGATTGTGCCTTTGGTCCCCTCCCCTCCAGAAGTTTCTTAGCCAAACAAGAGGATCTCAACCTTCCTGCGTCCCGCAAATGTTGTCAGCAGGACAGGCAAGTTCATCTATACATACCTGAATAAAAGTCTTACAAGGTGTAAAGTACAACTTTTATTCATGCAGGTTTTAATAGCTGTTCATGTCAAGATATAATAGAACACAATACTCTGAATGAAAGAAAAGATGACTAATTAGTATTTTGGTATTACCTTCCAAAGTCAACTCGATAGGAACTTCAGAATAAGGTAGAGAAATATAGAGGAAAGGGTAGAAAAGTGTGAGGTTGATGGACCAGTTGCAGACTGGAGCAACCCTTGGTGTTCCAGGTGTCAACATACCTTGGTTGCTCTAAGCTATTTATCTGTTCAGCTGGGAGAAGACATTGTGTAGTGTTTGCAGTAGAGTGATGTGATGGAAATACTGTAAGGCCAAAGGGTTGAATGGTGATGTAGGGTATTTAAAGGAGTTATAGCTGCGTGGGTGGTAATATTATACCCTTACCAGCCAGGAACCCTTGGCGATGGCATGCTGGTTGATGATGTTTCGCCCCCATTGCCACCTTTTTGCTAGGTGGAAAGCCAATTTATGAATAAATGGGATTTCATGAGGAATTCCGGGGCAAGACTCTCCCTCAAGAGTCTTGCCTACAGTCAAAGAGCAATTCTTTAATGGAGTTTGTCTTGAGCAGCAAAACAGTAGACCTGCGTATTAGTAGGACTGTTGAGTGAACATTATGTACAAAGTAGGAGTTTGGTTCCCGACACAATACATGAGACATAGTTAACATATCTACAGTATTAACCAGTTTTAGCAATGTCTTGATATAATGATATACAGCACTAGAGAAAGAAGATTAGAATACTTGCCTATTCTGACTTTTGTACGTCGCCAGTGAAGCAGCTTAAGTTTGACTGGACTCTCAGCCCTGCCTCTTTTTATAAAGAGATCATGACTGATTCAACCAGAGAAGTTATGAATCTCATGTGAAACAGTTGCTCTGCCGGGTTGTACTCGTGGTCCTCATCCTCTGACTTTCCCTCCTCTTGCTCTTCCTCTTCCTGCATAGTTGACATCCAACACAGGAGTGCTCACCTTTTGCCCTTCTATATCGCTAAAGCTATGATTGAAAATAAATGAAATTCCGGCACTGACAGAGAACAAGTCTTCCCTGAAAGAAGACCCCTTTGTTTGACTGTTTCCATTGTTGCTTCTTGACTTGTTTTCAAGATTGCGCGAGCTGCCATTTTATCACAAAGCTATGATTGCTAATTGAAAAGCAATGGGAGTTTAGCAGTTAAGCAATTGTGTGTCGTGTTTTGAAGAAAGCGTGGTTTTGAACTGGAAAAAATGGCTGAAACACTGACATGTGTTTGTATTTGTGCAGAACTGGTGCAAGATGAGGGACATAAACATCAAGTTATGGTCACAACTTCTCATGGTCCAATTTTTCACATTGCCTTTGGACAGAGGTCGTGCTTCCTCCCAGAAGTTACACTGAGACACACTTGGTTATTAGTATTATAAAGGAGATTTTTATATCAACTTGGATAGTATTGGTCTGATTTGACCATTTTTGAAAAATATTGTGAGAAATTGGAAAAATGTAAGGCTTGCACAAATAATACTTTGATCATTGTTTCTGCTGGCATTGGCTGAAACAGAAGTGCCGTTCCATGCAGAGTGACAGACTCTCAGGTAGATTATGAAAAAAAAGAAATCCCAACTATAATATTTTTACTCTTCGACAGCGCTACAGTTCAACTGCAAACTTCTTGTGACTGGTTTATCATTGTTCAATCAATCTGATGCTATCTTATCGGGTCACAATACCAGCACTACATGGGTAAATCGTCCATATAATTTGCAAAATATGCCACATTTGCTGTCAAATTGCCAGGATATTCATTTACAACAGATCATGACGAGCAACAACACAATACACATATATATGGCTTACTGCAATACAAGGTTTCGGGGGTTTATCTGAACAGCTAACTGCAGATTTTTTTTCTATTAGTTGGAGCATTACTTGTTCAATAGAGGACTGAACTTCTGCAAAGGCTTCTGAACCAGTTTTTACCCTCGTGTTTGAGTGATTTTTTTTTTTTTTTTTTTAAATCTCTCTCACTGTGTGCTTCCTTGCCTGCCTCAGACAGATGCTTCTTCTTTTTTATGTCTAGTGCAGACGACTGTGTCGAAGCCTGGGGTTTAACTGGGATTTGTAAAGAAGGAGAGCACTGGGGCTTGGAGGTTTAGAGCCGGGGGGTAGGGTTAGAGCTGGGCTTTGATTATATTCAGTTTATTGATGTTGTTGCGTAAAAACTAAAGTAAATAGGAAGTAGAAAAGAGGCAAAGATTAGATCAGATCAAAAAAACAAAAACAAAACTCAGATGTAAAAAGTTTTCAAATCCTGACATCATGTCCATGACTTAGTTTTGTTTTGATGCAAACAGCAAGGTCAACAGTTGCCGTCGTTCTTGTGAATGTAACAGTTTCCTGTGTGTGTATGTTACTGTTCACAGCTGGTAGTGGGAGCAAGATGCATGAGGAGACTGATTATTGAATAGCCCAAGGAAATGTACTGACCTGTGAGTCAAAAGAAACAAAATTCCTTATTTTTTCTTTCTTTTCGGTGTTTAGGCATTTGACAATTGACAATGACCCAACATTAATTCTATAATCCTTGAGCACTAAAGAAGATCTGGTTCTATGGCTGCAAGGCTAGATTATCATCAAGATTAAGTGAGCAAGTGCCTCAGGGTCCTACGCCCTCAGGGGCAAAAGATGGCCCAGGTTTTTTATATGGCAAACATGTTGTGGTAATATGCACCATTAAGGCATAATAACATTTAAATAGTAAAGGCCTGAGGTGATTGCTACATGTTTAAAGCTACTCTGAGGCCCTAGTTTGTAGACATGGTGCATTTTGTTAATACTTTACTGTTTAATATAATTTCCACACACTAAATGGTGTACTGGAAACCAGGCCCAGTGTGACGGTGTACAAAACTGAGCTCTTGGCAAAATGTGTCAGGGGAATGTGTGCAGTGGGGGGCTCTTAAAGGGCCCATTGCTCATTTTTGCCTTGGGGTGATCTGGGAGGTTGATCCAGCCCCTAAAAGGCTGCAGCTCAATTGGTGGAGCAGGTTAGTCATTAATTCTGATGTTGTTTTATTCTCAGCTGAGTGACCTTCTGCAGAAAGACAGAAAGCCAAAGTTTTCTCCCAGTGTATTTTATATGTAAAAAAATAATTGTGTCTGCCAAATAAAATATAATGTAGTAACAGATAAATACATTTGGTGGATTGTGCAGCCTTGAAAAGGTAACCTATCAGTGCTCTCCATTTTTCAAAGACATACCTTTTGCAGTGACACCATGACCCATGGTTACAGTGAAAAACATAGCCAACATTTTACCGGACAAAGCAAATAAGTTTAATTGACACAAGCTCTGCTTTTACAGGGCTGTTTGCACATTTGTAGCAATTAAGATGTCAGCATAATGCAAGCTGATACATTTGTTCTGTTCTGTTTGTAAGTCAGGAGCAGACTAGACATTTAACCCAAAGTTCAAACCGTCAGTCTTCATGGTGCCTCTCATACTGGGGCTTACAGTCGTTGTTTGATGAATAGTTTTTCAGAAGTCGCTGAAAACAGCCAAGAGCAACATCTACTTCCTCGCTCTCTTTCTCTTTCTGTCTGTTGCAGGCCATGGCTCTAACTTTTCACATTTCAGCATTGTGAATTATTGATATTTCCTTTCCAGCCATTCCATCACTTTCCCCTCTCCCTGCAACGGATTAAATCTACCTTTCAGCCAACTTAAAACAAATGTGCGAAACTGTTGGGCCTTTCAAACTCAGTTAAAAATATCTTCATAAATACTTCTAACATATGGTGAATGCCTTCTAATATCTAATTAATATTGTAAAACCGGCTGAGGCATTACACACTCATTGCAGATTGCTTCTTGGAGGCACAGACACCGCAGGTGATCCAAGATTCTATACCTCTGTTTGGTTGACGATGACGTGAATTGATTATTCATATAAATCTACAATAGTTGCTGATTAATCGAGACGTTGGGATGCTTTATGGCACACGGTGAGTTTGACTGATGTCTGCCATTGTCTTCACTCTGAATCCAAATGAAAGACAAATCAATACCAGAATTGGAGTCAGGGAAGGATTGTGCGGCGAAAGCAGACTGAAGGCTCACATCACCCACAGAGGGCTGCGAAATCCAATTACTTTGGTTAACAAGCTGACCTTCGCACATATAATGCCACAATGTCCCTTGGCTTATTTTCTTGGCAGAGCGCAGGCACTCTCGGGCACCGACAAAACTCTAAATATTGCAGTGATTGCACTCAGAAGTTAATGTCCACTGAGTAGCTTTGAGGAGAAAACTGGCTGATAAAAAGAAGGGTAATGAAGAACTAAGGAGGGTTTCTTCAAATGTAAAAGCCAGGAAAAGTACTGAAATGTGTTTTGTGTGTATTTGGTTTGCTGTGTACAGGAGCACTTTCACTGACTTGAATATTCATAAGTGAATTTCATTACACGGCTCCTTTTTTTTTATTTTTTTTATTCCTTCAAGCAAGTATCCTGGGATCCAAAAGAAAAAAAAAAGGAAAAAGAAAAATGAGCTGATTCACGAAATACTTGAGCATCCTGACGAGCATGTGTGGAGGGGAAGCTTCCCTGCGAGCACTACAGCAGTAGACTTGACATAAATCTAATGTTATGTGATTTCCTTTTGTCCGACTGTCCAAAACCTTCAGACTCTTCATTGGCCATCATAAATGCCGAAGGAATGCAACAAATCCTCACATTTAAGAGGCTGGAATCAGCAAATGTTTGACATGTTCCATTTAAAAAACGACTCAAACGATGAATCGATTATCAAAATAGTTGGCCATTCATTTTCTCTCCAATGGCTGATCAATTAATCAACTAACTGCAGGTGTAATTAAAAGTGACTAATGTACTGTGAAACTAGTGGAGACCCGTGAGTCATGATTAATCAGGTGAATACATAATTAACGTGCCAGTTATGGAGGCACTTTTAATATAACTAAACTTGAAAAACATTTATCTAGCTTCTTCTGGTGCCAACGCTCGATGCACTTTCTTTTTTTCAAGTTAATTACAGTCATTGGCTGTGATTCATCATGATTTATCAGACGTTTAAAATATCGCTATTTACTTGTCTTTTGGGAGCGAGATAAAATGAATACATATGTCGTGCTGGAGTAAAGAAATGCATGATGAACTGGTTCAAGGAAACTTTTTCTTTTTTCAAAAAAAAACTTGACTGAGCTTTTGATGTGTTTTGAATTAGAAGCAGAACGTCTCTCGGCATTGCCCCCGCCACATCCATAATGAACTGCAGACTTAATTAGAAGACACCCACACAAAGAAACACTTACTAGTTACATCTGAATAAAAAAACATCTTTCATATGAATCACTTGCAAAGTAATAGCTGCTGCCCTCGAGGGTGACTTTGTACGATGGGTCGCCTTAGGTGATATGGGTAAAGCCTTGACCCTTCCCCCTGATCTTTAACAATGTTGATGGGCCAGCAGTCCATTTAGCGATTGGATTGGTTGGCTCAACTGTGTCGCTTAGCTAACTGATGCGTACGTAGGTGATGTTGTGCGCGATCGGTGTGGTCTTGCTCACTGCATACCTGCTGCTGCCAACGTAGCCGTTGCACAAGTAGAGATCACCTATTTATTGAGTGCTTCCTGCAACTCTCATGAATAATATGCTGACAATCGTCACATTTTCATCCTCGCTAAAAAGAAAACAATTACACACTGAATGTGTTAATCTTTTCAAATCAAATTAATCAGCAGAGATTTAACTCATTCCCCTTGTCTCAATTCAACCTGTAAAAGCTTTTAGGCGAATTGTTATGGATACGGCGCCTACTTAGTAGTTTGTCATGGCAGTTATGCAGAGTACGAGCAAACAAAAGTGGGCTTTCATTTTTGAGGGATAATGTATATGGCAGGCTCAGAAGCCGAGGCTCGCTCTCCCCTCTCATGTTGAGCCAACAGTGTATGCTTCCAAAGGTACACCTATTAGCATAATTGGGTAATTTACACCACTAGGGGGAAAAAAAAAATAAAAGAGCAGAACATATCAGCCTGCAGAATAATGCTCCAGCTCTTGCATTAGCTTTTGCAACCCCCGTGGGAGGTTGTGCCAAAAGTACTCTTTGGATAAACAACATGGATTATTGGCCTTCCCAGGGTGATGAGTTGCTGAAAGCCCCACAAATCCCCCTCCTTTAAAACACTGCCCAGGTTTCACAGGCCCTAATATAAATAAGATGTATATAAGCTGAGTCTGCCCAGAGCAAGGTTAGCTCTCAGAGAGGCTATACTATACTATATTTAGAGTTAAGTAGAATCAAATGAAAATGTTTTTTTTTATTATTATTATTTTTACCTCTTTGGTGAGCTGAAAACGCTTCATGAAAGTCTGTCTGCATTCAAGTCTTTACCTGTTAAAGTAAAAGGATAGTTGTTGAGATTTTACACAGAGGTCAGAGAGTTCACACTGTACTCACTGTTCACAATGCACACATGCTGACAACAGTGAAGAAATTGCGGCTCACAAATGCAGATACAAGTTTAAATTGCCAGCTTTAACTCCCTGCTTACACACTGGGCCACCATCTCGCCGGAGGGAATTGTTTGCTGAGGTGGACACACTGGGTAGATAGTCTATACTAAGCATAGATAGGCCACAGGTCCTGTTTGTAGGTGTAGGTCCTGTAATGAGTTTGCCAGTGCCTTCCAGAAACAACTCATAACTTTTCTAAATGAGCCCTGGTAAAATTTAAATAACACTGGACACAAAACCATAATCAGGGATCTTTATTTCCTGACTACTTTCCAATAGAGAGAGTAGTATTAGATTATCTCCAAGTTTTTTTTTTCCCACACAGGCAAATTTACAACTTCAGGCACGAGGAGTCTCACTCCATCCGGTAGCTTACTTTTAAAAAATCCAAATGATTTCACAAATCTTGGTTAATAATATAACACTCTGAAATGTATTAACCCTTCACATAAAGCGACTAGAAACCTTGGCTTACTCAAACTGTACCAGAGGCAGTGACTCAGCTCAGTGCATAAACCCAGTGTATCAACATTAGTGACTGTACATAACCGAGAGTGCATAAATGAGCGTGCACGAATGAGAGGGCACGAACAACTGTAGCGGTAATTTTCTACAGTTAATTACAAAAAATAATACAAAACATTGTACATTTGTATCTAATTAAATGGTGCAGTATATCAATATACTCACTGCATTTTATCTCTATCTAATTCATGTGCACATTATGCGGCGGCAGGTCACCAACCCCAAACAGCCCTATGCAATGAAAATAAACATCACTTCTATTTCCATTGAATGTTCTCCAGCGTGAAGGACAAGAAAATATACCTCTGCAAAATGAACTTATAATGCGCTTTCAGAAAGTATTAACCTCGCCACGCTCTTATGTATTCCTCAGCGAAAGAGCACACGTACAGGAAATCTGTAAACATCGGACCAGCTGCATCACCATCTGTGACAAACATTACATTTTATACTTTTATACAATCATGTTACTGTCCACCTGTGCAATGTTTTGTGCAGAAATAACATTGTAAGCCTATTAACCCATTTGGAAAACAGTAAACTTACTCCAGGCAAGCAGGCGAGTCGCTCGAAACAGACAAAGCTCTTCACGTCCTGTTTTCGTCCGCGATTCTCGCTTTCTCTCTCGTGATTTCCTCTGAAACCCATCTGCCACGCCGTTTTGTACAAGTTAGCTAAATCATGTTTCGGCTCACCTGTTGACTTGCAAATTGGCCTTCATTCTGAGTATGTGAGGACAAAAATGTGCAAGTTGGGAATGCCAGTAGTTTCCCCCAAGACAGGAAGTTCTTGAGGCGTGCCATCTTAATACAAAAAGTCCAGTTAAAGAGAAGAAGAACTCTTTTAAATGGGGGCTCTGGTATTTTCAGACCTTGGCCATATATTTACATATTATGGTGTGTAAATGATACATATATACCAAAAATTTGAGACCAGTAGATCACCTCAGGCAACCGTGACACAGCTGCAACTTAATCGGTTGTGACAACCGCGACTGTCAATGTTACTTCCACTAAAAGTGCACGTTTTGGCCACTGACAGGCTGATGATCTTCTGCAGTTTCTATGGAGATATTAATTGCGATATCTTGCAAAATGAGTTGTTGCCTCATCCAGATTGTCAGAATCAGTTAAATAGTCAGCCATTTATTACTCCACTCTCCAACTCTGACTCATTTTTTCGACCAACCTCTTCCTGCAACAGCTCACCACTTCTGCTTTAACAAGATTTGCTCCTGTACTTTCTCAAGGCCTCACCTCCCCTCTTAAAACATCATGGACATCCCAATGAGGCCGGATTGACTCCTAAAGACTTGTGTTTCTCGTCTGACTGTTCACATGTCGATAAAATCTAATTCATTCGCCCAGAATAAAGTCTGAACTGATTGAAGTGTTAGTTAATCCAATAACAAGGAAAACATACAAAAAAAAACCTTAGAATTGGTGCATGATTCCCTTTCATTGTGTTGGTTCACATGTTGTTGTTTTTACTGTATTTCCATGATCACGATGATTGTTAGTGTGCTCCAGTATTTTTTTATTTTTTTTTAAAAAGGGAAAAAAAATCTGGATTGATTTTCGAATTTGCATATCATTTAAATGAGCTAAACACTGCTGTCCATCAAACGCTTACAGGTTTGTGTTCAGTATCGCTAACATCTCTGTTACCAGCTTTAATGTTAAAATTATAGTTTTTGAGTCAGCGTGGAGGGAGTGAGAGTGATGGCCCAGGCTGCTAAAGCTGTGGCGCTGTAAAGGGATCCGACTGCCCAGACAGTTGAGGAACAAATGGCTGAGTTGTGTCCCACATCAGCACGCTCCTTCCTCCAAACAACCGCCAAAGGAGAGAATGCACAAACAACAAGTACTTCCCAGCATATAAATGATCTGAAGAGGGCTTCGGAGAGCCGGTCTTTCAACAGCAGCAGTGTACTCCGCGCAGTACACTAACAAAGGCTGACAGGTGAGACAAGTTGTTACAACTTTGACAGGCTTGTACTCTACTTGAGGACGTTCACTCACACAGCCTGGATGCTTCAATGATTCAGTGCATCAGCAGGACCTGTCACCCTATTAACAACATTGTCTTTTTCACCAGTACTGCAAATATAACAAAACTGTGTTTGGTAAATTGAGGCACAGTAGAGCCTTTGTATAAACTGAGATTAGAATATTTTAATATCCACCCTGGACATTATTGAGGCACTTTTGACAATGCATGCTGCACAAGTTAAAAGTTACATCATAACCTTATAGAAACATATTATGCCCAGGGGGAAGAGTGGATCCCGGAGATTCATTTTAACAACTCATTTTTAAAACTTTGTTCTTTTTCTCTGCGCCACTGTTATCTCTCAGGACCAGTTTTTCCCAGTATCCAAAAAATATATTGTCCAGATTTTTACACTTAGATTTCAATTTTTACAATGAATGCTCTGAAGAAGAAATCTTTTTAAATGCACCACTGAAACGGGGGGAAAAAAAAAACACCTTGATCGGAGCAGCGTTGCCGCATTAAGACATCCAGTCAGGCCTCACGCGCCTCCGCTGTCATACACCTGTTTGTATGTCCATCCCTTCTAACTCCCTGTTCATGATCGCATGTTCCATCCGCTCATGAACAGCTGCATTTTCCCTGACAGGCAGATGTGTGGTGCACATCCTCAGCACCTCTGGGAGAGCGGCAATGGGCGAAAAGGTGCCAGGGAGCAGACAGCTGTCAGGCTCGAGCGATGCATCCCGAGCAGCCTCCCTGTCAACCAGGAGGACAGCGAGGCAGGCTGCGTTTGACCCGCCAATACTGCTGTCAGAGGCGCCAGACATGTGGACACTCCCACCTCTTATGTTAATGAATCACACAGCCTGGATATGTAAATGATGTTGTAACAGAAGGTCTACATGTATTTAACAAATCAACCCTTGTTTTGGAGATGTTTAAACCTTCCAGTGTCAAAATGTATGTTTGAGATTGAGAAACTTCAAACTGAGACTGAGACCTAAAATATGAACATCAACATGCGTTGACAATATTCACCCAAGATGAGGTGTCATGTATATCGCGCTGAATGATGAGCAAACTGCCAGGTCAAAAGAATGCATGGTTCATCTACGGCTGATTATTGCTCTGCTTTTCCAATAAATGCCATATCACGGGTGCTGTAATATACTCGATGTCGATACAATTCAATGGCAGCAACAGCTTATTTTCTGAATAAATCAGCAGTCAGCAGTGGAGTTCAGCCGAGGAACCTACAGGCAGGCTTTATGGCAGCTGAAAAAAGCTGGAGGCGACACTCTGCTGATGGGAGAGAGATGAAAAAGAGGCTTCCTCTCATCATGCCTTCATCACCATAGCACCGGAGGATGCCGAGAGAGGCAAAGAATTATGGCAGCCCCAGGGAGAGTAAATCTTCAAGACCCGCTCTCTCTCATGCTCCCAGGTTTGACCATTAATTTAAATCACAGCGGGAGGGGAGGGGGTTTGTGCACATCTGTGTAGATGCCGGTTGGAGCTGAATTAGTGTGACCGTGTACTGTGTAAGCCGAGCGAATGAGGGAGCGGATTGCTCGCAAAGATGAGGAGTATCACCAGCTGATACAGATATAGCACACTCAACACTCTCCTCGCTATCATCTGAGGCTCGCAAATGTCATCATTATTCATTGGATCGGAACATGGTTGAAACGGCCTGTGTGTGTAGTGCTATAACAAACAGGGACGGATTAAAATGTTTTTCAAATATGTGTTTAGATGTTGTCATAGGTTCTGGCGTGATATACAATATTTAAGCTTTATTTTGGTGTGAGTAGCATTAACATTGAAGTGAATTCCTGCATCGGAAGGTAAGAAAACTTGCATCCCTTACTGAACAAACATATATATAGATTATATATATTAAAAAAACACAGTAAAAACAGAGAAATAAAACCGATATGTATATATGTAGTCAAGAATATTTTTAAAAAATTCATTGAATGTGCATTCTGATAATAAATTGCTATATACAGATATAGGACTTGGCATTATACAAGCTTCAATGTCATTTTTATCATGATATGTGTGTATCTATCTATGTGTCGTCTGTGATTTCGAACACCGTTTTATTGTGATATGGCTTAAGTGTTCTCATAGTTTAAAGGCTGCGTTACAATAAAGTGATCTCACTCTCTACACTTACCAGACTGTTCTACTTGTTCTAATACAAGCTTTTATCCACATAGTCATTATTTCCACATTACTGATGGTCATTAATCACAAATCTTATTAAGTACCAAAAGTCATTCTTAAAACATTGTTGCAATATTAAAGCAGAGCCTATTTGGTCAAACATGTAGTGATATTTTTACTTTGTCACCCAATCCTGACAATCATAAAGTGTGTTTTTGATATTTTCAAACATCAAGGTATATATCATATTTGACCATAAAGCCTAAACATATTGCAATATTGTTTTGAGGCCGTAACATCCAGCCCTATATTGATATGTATTGAAGAGATTTAAGACTTAAGGTTGGCTTTATTTAACCCACAACCGGGAAATTCACCTGTTGGAACGGCTCGAGATGCAACAGTGTAGGAAAGAGAAAATATGCATAAAGTTGAATAGAAAATAAATAGAAAAAAAAACAAGATATTTACAAAAAAACAAAGCAGTGAGTCGAAATTGTGGATTGTTCATCTATTACTTAAAAAAAGGTTTACATATATCACTTGTTAACATATTTCCAGAAAATATATGGTAATAAGATAAAGATTACACTGATATTCACTGGAATATAATAATATAATAATAATATATGCTAATTTGTGCATGCAGAATGAATGTAATAATGAATGTCTACAAAGGAGGAAATACTTCATAAGACTGTTTAATTGACACAAATAATAATAATAATAATAAAAAACTAAAAAATAACAAAGGAATTGAATCAGATCGACATAATGGAAGACATAAGTGACTGAAGGGAAGTTTGGTCAAACTCAGAGGGGATGATCAATAGTTAGACTCCACAGTTGTCATGTACCGCTCATGAACATCAGCCAGAAGGTGTAACATTATGATACATGATGTTGGCACCTTGGTGTTAAGTGTTTGAAGCGTTATCAGAATCCAAAATTCTGCAAACGCGTAAGTTTGTGCGTCACAGCAGCCAAAGGACAGTTCAACATAACAATAATATTAGTAAAAAATGCACAATATAATAGAAAGGTTAGAAGAGCTAGAGCAGAAACAGAAATAGAATGGTATATATAATATGTACAAATACATATTTGGGTGTCTATACTTGAGTGTGTCTATATACAGTACAGAGTGAAGCATGTAAACCTTTAAATGTTTGTTATCCTCATAGAACAGCTATGTTAAACTTAACATATAGCTCCAAATCAAAGCTGGGTTGACAGCCACAGATGCTCAACACTAAATATTGATGCAACACACTGCAAAGCTGCTTAAAATAATTGTTTATTTTTTGTTGCTGTCGAACTTGGCCTCCTCTTTCACACTACCAGCTGTCAAACGCCGGCTGGGAAAAAAAA
>CAEMYA010000051.1:5494308-5508981 GCA_903131615.1 Diplodus sargus
AAAAAAAAAGATTTCCGAGGATCGACACCATGTGCGGGTATGTTACTATTTATGAAGGGAGCAGACATGGCTTTCTGTGTTGCCTCTTTTGTTTGAAAACTTCAATTTGATTGCGTAGCTTGTTGTGCGTTTTAATCCACTTGGTACCATACGATAACATTTCAAAGCACTCGTGTCCTCTGAGATAAGAGGCATCTGTTCGATTTTCTTTTTTGACAAATAGCATCAATAAATCATCAGATTCTCGGCACGACTGGATGGAATTATATGCT
Source organism: Diplodus sargus (assembly GCA_903131615.1). Lineage (NCBI taxonomy): Eukaryota > Metazoa > Chordata > Actinopteri > Spariformes > Sparidae > Diplodus > Diplodus sargus. The sequence goes on from CAEMYA010000051.1 coordinate 5,494,581, forward strand.
ATAGTATAGAGCAAACTCCCACTCCTCGCCGCAGAATGTGCTCGTAATGTAGGCTTATTAATTTACAAGTTACACAAATATTATGAAAGTTTTCTACAAGTTATTAAAGTCAACTGTGCGCTTGTTTCATTTAGTTATTTATTTATTTATTCCTTTTTTTTTATGTTGCAGTAGACAGCTCCCTGCTCGATAAACTAGGGTCAAATGTGAGCGGCTTGGTCAAAGGTCGCACTGGGTCGGCTGAGAGAATGTGGACAGAATGAGTGTTTCAGTAATGGTGGTTACTACTACCAGCATCACTCCTCAACCTTGGGCGAGTTGCCAAGCTAACCGAGCCCGAACCATGCCGTGTTCTGATGGAGAACAAAATGAAGTTTCGATGTGGTGTGGCTGAATGCAAAGTTAGAGTTAAACACACATATTCATATTTCAAACGTTTGAAAAGTCAAAAAGTCATTCAGCTTTTCATCTAGATGTAGGAAGCTTTCAAAGTGTAACCTTCTCTGGAGGAAGGTTCAGGAAAGTAGCTCACCCTCTCTGTCCACGGTGTTTGAGTTCATGAGGGTGCCAGCTCTTCAATCAGTTCAAATGTATTCAATTCAACTCACTTCAGTTCAATTCAATGCAGTTCATGCATACCTCATTTGTCCCCAGGGTGCAATTAAAAGCACGTGGAGCAGTTGCAATCGTAAACAAGTCAGCAGGTTGAGTATATAGACACCAAAATTCAGTTGGTGAAGTCAGATATTATAGATCAAGATATTTACAGTATTTACATGAGATGCAAAGTAGCATTGAGGTTTGTATTGTATATCCGTTTTTAACATTTTGGTTGTGGTTTACATCTAATTGCCATCGCGTCTGTGCTTGTGTCTTACAGGCAGCACAACCGTGAACTGAAACTCAAGACGAGAAAATGTTTCCACACAGAGACGGGGCAGGTAGTTCAACTGGGTACTTTACAGTCAGTGTTAGCTACCTACTGGTAATTCTGACAATAGTGCATGCATTATTCCAAAACAGCTTACAATTTTATGTACCAGCAAACTGCTGTCAGGACTGAAGGCGGTATAGAATTTTAAAATTCCAGTCCAGCCGCATCAGCGTGATACAGACTGCTCGCTTTTTTTTTTTACTGCACTCCTCTCTGCCCTGCCTCCCATGAGGTTTGCTGCCTGGGGGGTTTTCGAAGTTTAGAGAGAGGTTATCAGGTGGCCCTTTCCGAAGGAAATACCGCTATGATACCGCACGCAAAACAACCACAGTGGGAAAGGAAGAGGTTTGCCTGTCGACATGTAATTCCGAACGGTGGCTTGACAAACAAGGCACTTACAGAGAGTTTACGATACTGAGAGAGATTGGTGCAAAGTAGAGCCTCAAGAGCGGAAAACAAAGACAAGGCGCACAGCCATCAGTTGTTTTTCATTCTTCAGGATCTTCACTGAAGGGTGTTTAAGTCACAGATATACACAAATCAAATCCTTTGTGTTTATGATTTAAAATGTATGAAAATCGAGAAAGGAGATGCTCAACTTCAATACATTCAAGACGCTCTTGCCAGGTGTTTGGCTACATTTCGGCTTCGGTTTGATGATTTCTTTTTGAGAAAATTCCTAGTCATTCTATCATCGTCGGAGTTGTTCTTCCAGAAACTCAGCCAGATGGATTCCGTCCCGGGCATTTACACCTATTACACCAATTCATTATTCACCTGAGATCTGTCCGGATCACATGAGAGTCCCATTTACATGCATGTGTACATAAATCAGCACACAACCCTAAACCCCAACCCAAGTTTGGACGCAAATCATCTGCCAAAATGTGTCAATGACTGTAGTCCAGAATGAAACCACATTAAAGACTTTCATATTTCAAAAGAAGCACTAAAAACAATTAAAATTAATGTTAGAACAAATTCATTCCACTTGTGTTGAACACCAACATCCACTTCTCTCATGCTCAGAGTTCGAGCAGGCCGCAGTCCGAATATAATAACATTCCACATCGTGCAATTCATTTCCTTTCTGCTGAATGCCATCTTCCTCCCTCTCTCTCTCTCTCTCTCTCTCTCTCTCTCTCTTTTGACCGTATGTTTCTTCTCTGAGTCGAGACAGGAGACCATTCATCACCCGTCCTAATTAAACATACCCTCATAGTGGGGCAGTGGCAGCTGCAGGGAAAAAGAGACAAGAGAGGGAGATCAATTGCCACGGGAGAGATGGAAAAAGACAGAGGTGGAGGAGAGAGAGGGGGGGAGGCGGAGGACGAGACGGAGAGAGCAGTCACTGTGATAGAAAACACGGGGAAGACGTGAAAAAGATGTGGCGACTAAAAGTCAGCTCTCCCACCAGATGGGCCGGGCCCCCCTACCTGGGTAATAAGAAGAGTGACTCCCTCCTCAGGACACCTGACAGCCCCGTCTTAGTCCATTTCTTTAACAACATGTGGCCCTTTTTCCATTCCAGTGGAGACTGATGGAAGTTGTGCGTCATCGCTACCACAGCTCCGAGGCTCATAGGGGGCTGCACAACAGGCTGGAGATTGATTCCAATAGGGGCTTCTTGATTTCTCACCCCGTTTTCTCCGCTGACATATTGGTTAGATTACCCTGACATCGCTCGCTGGTGCTCGATCTTTCTAATGGTGCGTATACCTCTGTCACTCTCAGTTTACATATAGTCAGCACACACACACAGAATGACTTGTCCGTGGGATGACATGACAATGGGAGTCAGTAGTTGCAGCAATATAATTGATACAGTAGAGTGTAGAGCGGTATGCCAAGGGGCAGATTCGACCTAACAAGCTCCAATGGTGAACATTCCTACACTGTGTATGGCAGCAATAGAGAATTTGCCAAAACTGTTTCCAAAGCTGTTTTGAAAGGTTTTTTTTTTCTCAGTATGGCATAAGAATAATGTGGGGCGGCTGTAGCTCAGCGGGTAGAGCAGGTCAGCTAGTGATCGGAAGGTCGCTGGCTCAAATCCCAGGTCCGCCCAGCTGCATTTCGAAGTGTCCTTGAGCAAGATACTGAACCCCAAATTGCTCCTGATGTGCGGTTGACACCTTGCATGGCGGCCTCTGCCATCAGTGAGGGCTGGCGATTTGTCCAGGGTGTACCCTGCCCTCGCCCAGAGACAGCTGGGATTGGCCCCAGCAAAAACCCCTCGCAACCCCATAAAAGGGATAAGGCGATTACAGACAATGGATGGATGGATGGATGGGTGGATAAAAATAATGTGGTTTTTTTTTCACTTTTATGTTCAAAATCACAAATATACCTCTCACATTCACCGCCGTGGAACGGTCAGTCATGCCAGAGTGAGGCGCGGCTGTCAGGCCTGAAAGCGAGCGATCGGCCTTTCCTCCCGTAAATGCCTGTTTCTTGTCACCGTTGGTTACATCCGCGCATTCAACAGAGGAGCCCATCAGCCTGACCTTTTCCCCAGATCCGGCGTAATTTTTCATTCCTGCGGATTGTGCTCAGTTGAATTTGGTTCAATTCACTGTTCACGATACGGACTATTAAATATTTCAATCCGACTCATTGACCTTTATGGAGCGACTAAAATATCACAACTATCACTCTTTGCTGCAATGCATGACATGGCTGTGAAAGGCAGGGGCAGGGTAGAAGTTGTTTATGTAACACCTCATTGGTCTCTCGTTTCGCGATGCTAAATTACACGCTCAGTAATAATCACAATAAAAGAGTTGCAGTGTCGTGTTTTGATAAACAGAACAAAGCTTTAATCTCACAGCTGAGCTAAGAAATAGTTTATGTTTTAATGTAAAAAGCTAGAAAGTTACTTTATAAATACTAGTATCAGAAACAGTGTCTTGGATTATTATTGTGACAGAGATCTGATTAATGAGTATAAAAAAAATTGCTTCTCTTTGCTAGCTATCCTCGGCTCTAGTAAGCTACTGTTAGCTAATTAGCTCATCGATCAGTTAACTGTGGGGCGTGAAGCGCTTGGACAATTTCACATCTCACTGCTAAATTGAGGATTTATTGCGAGACTAAATTGAGGATTCATTGCGAGACTGTGTTTGTAAGTTTTTATGTGTTTTACTATGAGCTTTTGTTTTTGTTCTTGTTTTAAAGTTCCAAATTGCTCCTTTAACATTACAGTATTTTTCAAATGCTTTTCTCAAACAGACAAACTGAGGCTCTGGACAAAAAAGTTGAATTCTTTTTTTGACAAAGACACCTTTATATCCTCATATTCACCGACCGTGAAAAAATAATACAGTGTGTCTCGGTTTAAAATTGTTTTAATGAATTCAAGGTTATTTTTTCTTCAGCACATTGAAACGGAGTTTACTGAATCACAAGTCACTCCAGGGGGAAACCAATCCAAACAAGGCATTTAGAAGGTGTGTGTTTTCACTTATAGAAAGACCCGGGGTTTACCCTGACATGACTGCACAGGTGCCAAGGTAAATGAGTCTTTAAAATGAGGCTTGAATGTTGTAACTGAAGAAATACTATGACAGATCAGTACATCTCAACTCAAGCTGGCTATCATTTTTAAGTGCTTCAACCTTTTCCGTGACTAAGATTACCCAAACTATTGCCCTCATTCTCATTCTGTCTGGTCGTTAAAGCTGAATGGCCCGCCATCAAACCAGTGCGGTTCAGGCAGGATGATGAAGTGATGGTCCGGTGATTACCAGATGATGTCCCCGAGTGACGGCTTCCCAGGGCAAAGTGGATTAACACCCAGATGCATTTGCGAGCTACTGCTGGCACTCAAGCTTCTACTAGGTGGCACTCAAGCTTCTACTAGTTTGAAGATGATACATAAACTATACATTAACATTATCACTTCATCTCCATACCCATATCTCCAATGTTTGTAGCTCGCAGAGGGGGGAGAAGAATCATTGAAACTCGTCACTTCTTGCAGCGTTAGTGGAACAGCTGCATGGATAGTAAATACAGGTGACTGGTGATTGGTTGAGCACCGGTGAGCTCTCCCGCAGGCCGGTTCTGGTTTATCAAGACTGCTATTTTTTGCAGTTTTAGATTGTTTGCCTTGTTGAAACCGGATCAGATATCCTATTCAAAGCTGAACGAGCAGATTTGAATCCCTGCAGAGCGAATGAAATCTCTGAAAAAGGTGAGTATCATCGCTGGTAGGAGTGTGTCGAATGTCAACAAAGCGCTTCTCAAAACTTTGAACACTCTTGACATTGAAAACATACCTTTAAGAGTGGAGGGCTTATTTCAGACATTCAGATCTTTTGCTCCAATGTTCAAATCATATGAGTTCAAAAAACAGTTTTTTCTTCCAATACTTCCTTCGAACCTCTCAAATAGTTAGTTAGTTAGTTGCTAGTTAGTTAGTTGCCTTTATTGTCTCCCTTAGGAGAAATTGGTTTTGGACACAAGAGAACTCACATGTTCACATATAGCTCATGATAAAAAGAAAAAAAGAAGAAGTCTGTTTTCATAAAGCATAAATTCATATCAACACAGAACACACACATTCTTCATATACCTATACAGCATCATTAACTCTATTGCACTGATCATTTTATTACAAATCTTAGTTAAAATAATGTGTGATGGGATTCTAACATCGTTCATCAGAAAATGTTTATCTGAGCTGTTCTAGAAAACGTGAAAATGTAGTTTATTTCAGAGGACTCTTTGGGGTTAAACCTACATACTAATAACCAAATCCCCTGAATTTTCATCTAGCATCATCGCCAGGTAGACTTTTACATTTATTCCAATAGTTGATGACAAAATACCTGAAGACAACCTTATGACATCCTCTTAACCCTCAGCTGTACCTTGTGTTAAGTGCCAATTAGCATATGATGGCAGCCCATTCATTTCACTTCCCTGTGAATGTTGCTCATTGGGCGCATATGCTGATATGTGGGCCAATGAATTATAGGATGATGAATATATTTCTCAAATATGCTCCAGAAACATCTCTCTTTGGTAGAAAATTTAATTGGTGAGACTTTTGCATCTTGAGCTCGTTGCCAACACATAAAACATAGCTTGATATAAATAAAACGTTGAATCCACTTAATAATCTTTGATGGTTTTCCATTATTAAGGATTTTAAACCAAACATAATGTATAATTATGACATTCTGGACATTACAAGGTTAAGTATAATTACATCGAATAATTCAAGCGATTTATGTGCGCACACACCTATCGTGGGTCGAAACACTGCTAAATTTTTGCTGAATTGTAAGAAGGGTAAGAAATGGCACCAAAGGAAGAGCTGCATAGGAGCCAAAAGAGCCACTTATTTACGCCAAGCTGAGCCAAATGATTTGGCTCACTGCAAAAAGCCAGAATTGGCGTCACGACTCTTCATTTTCATGTCGTTGTTAGCACTCAGAAAATGTATTTGTCTTTTTACAGCTCATCCTTAGTCATCATTTTGTCGCTGCCTGACAGTGAAAATTTGACTTGCACTGTATTTTCTCATTCTCTATAGACAACCAGACTGCTATGCTTTTTGTTGGCTACTTATCAGTATTGTGTGTTGTTTTAAACGATGAATACATAAGAAATATGCATTAGATGTATTTATTAGTAACTTATAACAACCTGCACTATATAAACCTCTGACCAGCGTGACTCACAGTATGTTCAGAGGTCGGTCACAGTGAAGCACATGAAAACTGTAAAATCAGATCTCAGGATAACATAAAGGTCCTGGAGAAAGAAATAAAAGTGGCGAGGACAGAGATACAGGGTATCGTGATTTATATCTTTCGCCCTCTTTTCCCCCTTATTATTGACCCGAACCCCTGCTGCAACGTGGAACAAAATCAATTTATTGCTGCTGTGAGGGCAATGGGTTGTCACGGCACAGGGAAACAACTGTACAGAGGGAGAGAAAAAGAGGCCCCCCTGCTGTATTGATAATTAAAACAGCAATAGCAGTCCACGGTGCTTGAAAAAAAAACAAAAAAAACACATCACACTACGGAGTGACTGATGACTGCAATCATAATCTCAGAATATAAATAAACAAGCTCAGTGCACCATATTAGAATCAATGAAGGCTGTCATGGGTCCCCATGTAGCAGGGACACAAAAGCAAAGTGGACATTCTTGCTATAATCCATGGGTGTAGGAAGTATTTAAAATGTGTGTGGGAAAGATCTTTAGAGAGAAGATGTCATTTCAGGTATGTTGGTGCCTTTCAACAGGTGGTTTGATACTATATCTGGTTATATTAACATAAGAAAAATATTGGTGTGTCTACATTCTGCGTCTCCCAGAACACATATTTGAATATATTAAATAGCCCAAAGTATGTCAATTGACAGTTACTTATTGGTATCTTTGTGGCACAGGCTCATACATGTTTGCTAACATTGCAAATAGAAAATAACTTGAAAATGTAACACACGGTCTGAAGGAAATATCTAAATTAATGTGAGGCATTTGATCCACAACAATAGCGGTTTTCTATCCCATAAACATCACAACCTCACAACCATAATAAGTGCCCTGTCGTATCACCTAATATGGTGATGCTGCAGTCACAGTTAAAGGATGGGAAGATAATAATAAAAAATCAAAGCTTACTGCCAGAGCATCTCCTGCCTTCTTACCCATCATTCACTTCACTTGTTCTTCATTTCATCCCTTTCTGTCTCTCCCTCCATTTCAGTCTAATTTGCCATCTTCCTGTCCTCTGTCCTGTCATGTTTCCCTTCTTCACACATAGTCTATTCTCTCTGTTTAAGACTTTTTGTGTGTGAACCACCTTAACTCAGCCGCCTGGCATTGGTGCGTCAAAGACTAGTTGACCTTTGCAGCGTGTGGCATGTGTCAATGTCATGTGTTGCGCGTGGATTTTAAAACTAATGAAGCACAGACGCGGCGCTCTGAAAAGAGCACGGAGTGATTAACTAGCATTAAAGGTGGACAACACTAGTAATTTATAAAAGTGGGTGGGACTTGTCAGGCTTCAGTGTGCTTGTGTGTTATGTGAAGCCAAACACTGCGTCGCTGGAGCCCCAAAAATTCTCTTGGCAACTCAGAAATGTACTTCCTGAAAAAAAAGGGGTCAAAATGACTGACTTTACAAGGGAGTGACCTTTTGTATTGACACACATGCATTCATTACCAGGCCGAGGTGTAATTGTCTCCTGCTCTGACTCAAGAGACGCCCCCTCAATATAACAAATATATAATCCGCTCCTATGGGGAAGTTGTGAGGCAGAGTGTGAAATTAATACTTCTCTCTCCTCTGGGGTGCAATAAATAAAGTCCTTAGTATATCAGGGGAGAGGGCCCTCCTGCTCGGTTATCATTACACTCACCCACACAATTAAAAATGCCATGTGCGTGTTGGTATCAGTTCTCACACTCAACTGGAAATTTGCAAATAAATCCCCGCAATTTCTGTGCAGCCCTCCGAATGATCGAGAACGCTTTGTTTTGTGTGTCGGAGCAACACATACGGCACAGAAAACAATTTTCCGGGGTGGTGTAAAGTTCTCTGTCACGTTTCATAATTGGTGAAAATGAATAAGTTGTGGGACACAGACAGGAAAAAATGTACAATATATGGTTTTAAATTATGAGACCCAGGATCTCATGTTGTCAAATTGATGACCTTGTCGATAGACTTAGATTGTGGATTAGAAGAAGGCAAAGTATTTTAGTGCAGAAAGAAGTTTTCTGACTCAAGGTAATCTCCAGTGACCACCAGGAATGTTTCCAAAACTCAATACCAGTATAAGTGAAGTGGCGAGAGACAACGTTCCCCCTCTAGCGTTTCCCAGTGGTGTTATTATTGGTGCCACTGTTGCAAAGACAACTAAACTGTTACACAAATGGACAAAAAACACAGGACAAAACGTGACTTTATTCATTCATTCAATCTATAATGGAAATGGATAACCAGTAAACCTTCCTTTTCCTGCGTGACCAAATTACACTTTTGGTCCGCCTCGATCAGTAAAACAACACGACTGTGCAAGCAGCTTATTACAACTCGTATTTGTGTTTATTCTCAGGTGGAGAAAGTAATTAAGGATGCCAAAATAATTATTAGGACAGCAAACAAGGAAGCCTGGTTAACGTCAGCAGAGGGAAGAAGACGGGTTTGAGGAATGTGTCAGCAAACAACAGACTTTTTAAAGTAATCTTTTCCAAAACCTGACCAAATAGTTTAAGTGCCCTAATCTTACCAAACAGCAGCAGGACACTGGCATGTCTGTTGATGGTACACTACATCAGTCATGTCGCTTTGGGATCACTAACATTTGTTATTTTAGGAGTTATTGGCAATCAACCAATTTAGTCATTTAGGTATGAGGATGTGTTGGAAATATGTTGTCTTTGTTTGATTTTATAGGTATTATTCATTTATCTATTTTAGCTTACTACTCAGCTAGTTGTTGTGGTTACTGTTCAACGGAATTCATTTACCGTTATGAGCAAGCAGCTGTAAGTCTGTCTGATTTACACATACGTTTCCTGCGGGATGAGATCCATTTCCTCTTCCAGGATACCTCCAATCGCTGTCCGACGCAGAAATGTCAAGTGACATAATGGTGATGAGGGCTGAGCAATGCAAAATTAATGCCGGGCAGTGATTAAGCAGCAGCGTTGGCAGGAATAAAGAGGGTGCAGCTGCAACCTAATGGCCAGGTGAGTGTATAAGCCAGCTTATTAAGGGGTAAGACAGATGTCACCGCGTGGTGATATAGTGCGACTCAAGATGTGCCCCTCGACCATCTATCACACAGGCTTCGCTTCATTTGTACATCAATTTATACTTGTGAGATATATGGAGCAGACAAGCACCTCATGCAAAAAGACTTTCAACTGTGATATGACTAAATCAATCTTGCACTGCTTTAAACTGCTCCACACATGGTTCATATGAGGTTGTTTGACAATTGAAAGTATTTATCAACTTTATGTATCCTCCTTGTATCTGTCATATAACAATTTCAGCTTGCAACTTATGCTTCTCTTTGCTGATTTGGTTTTGGTATTCAGCAACTGCATGATGTTTAGATTCCCCCCCTACGTCTCTATAGCTTAACAAGAGAAGAAGTTGTAAGCCAATAATAATAATAATAATAATAACTTTATTTATATAGCACCTTTCAAAAACGAATTGCTGTACAACAGAAATAAAAACGTAACAAATACAACTGCCTGACAACAACATAATAAAACATAATACAATTGGACTAAAAATATGAATTTTAAAATCAACCTCAACAAAGTAATCATGCAATGATAATAAAACAAAATTAAGAGAAGGCCAATCGATAAAAGTGAGTCTTTAAGTAAGTAAGTAAGAGATTTAAAAGAAGCCACTGAGCTTGCCTGCCTGAGATTGCCGGGCAGGGAGTTCCACACATGGACAGCGAAGGCCCAGTCTCCTTATGTGATGAGACGGGATCTCGGGACCATAAGAAAAGCTGTGCCGGCGGATCTCAGGCAACGATCAGGCTCGCAGGGTAAAAGCAGGTCATGGATATAGGCAGCAGCCTGACCATTCAGGGCTTTAAAAACAAGTAGTAAAATCTATTAATATCTATCAATTCTAAAACTCACAGGCAGCCAGTGGAGAGCAGCATGGGTTGGAGAGATGTGGCCACTTCTCTTTGTACCTGTTAACAACCTGGCAGCAGCATTCTGAATACGTTGCAATCTACGGATGTTTCCCTCGCTGATCCCAGAGTACAGGGCATTACAGTAGTCTAGTCTTGAAGAGATAAAGGCATGGACAACCTTCTTCAGGTTGGTGGAAGAGAGAACAGATTCTTGTTAGCTGTCTCAGCTGCCCTAAATAGGATTGCACTGAGTCAAAGAAGACACCGCGATTGCGAGCCTCTTTTTGGAAACCAAGGGTAGAGGGGAGACTGTCAGGAATGCAGGTGCTGGAGCTAGATGGGGGAAAAAGGATAACCTCTGTTTTTGATTCATTTAGCTGGAAAAAGTTGTTGGAAGTCCATGTTTTTATATCTGCCAGGCATGAGAAAATATGGGAAACATCTGAAGAACCAGGTTTCAATGGTACATATAACTGGGTGTCATCTGCATATGAATGAAAATTAATGTTGTGCCTTTGAATGATTCTCCCCAGGGGTAACATGTACATGGAAAAAAGGAGGGGCCCCAGAACTGACCCCTGGGGTACCCCACATAAAAAGGGGAGCATGAGAGGAACAGGCATCACCAAGAGACACCGAGAAGGACCTGTTTGATAGATAAGACTTGAACCCCTCGAGCGCCACACCACTGATGCCAATAAGGTGTTCCAGATGGCTAATTAGGGTATCATGGTCCACCGTATCAAAGGCTGAGCTGAGATCAAGTAAAATTAATGCTGAACAGAGCCCTGAGTCAGCCGCCAGCAACATATCATTTGTGACCTTGATAAGCGCAGTCTCAGTACTGTGCTGGGAGCGAAAGCCTGATTGCCTTTTTAGAAAACAATGAATTGTTTGAGAAGTTCCAATCAGCTGAGTGGAGACGACTTTTTCTAAAACCTTTGATAAAAATGGCAACTTGGAGATCGGTCTAAAATTATTCAAAACTGAGGCATCCAAAGTGGGTTTTTTAAAAGTGGATAGACCAGGGCGTGTTTAAAACAGGATGGAAAAGTGCCAGTGGACAGAGAGAGGCTGACAATGGCTATAACATCAGGACCAACCGTCTGAAAAGCAGATTTTTCAAACCAAGTGGGCAAGCAATCCGAGAGGCAGGTGGTGGCAAGTTCTTGATGCTGCAACTATGCGCTCCAGGGAGGACAGTGAGATTTCGTTAAAATTAGTTAAGGGAAAGGGGAGGTGTGAGTCTGTGTCAGCTTCTCTAAGAACAGTGCTAGTGTGTTATTTACAAAACGAAGAAGAATTTATTCACATTTCTCTGAGGAGGGGTCAGGAGCCTGGCTGGGTGCAGGTCGAGTCACAGAATAAAGTCCAGGGGGAGAGGACCAAGTCCAGGGTGTGTCCTTTGTTATGGCTTGGTTGCTTTACAGGTTGAGTCAGAGTGAAGGAGTTTATAAGAGTGATGAAAGATGAGGAGGCAGATGGACAGCAGACATGCATATCAAAATCCCCTAAAATTAAAACTCTGTCGTGGTGTGACATAATGAGAAATAAAAGATCTGAAAATTCCTGTAAAAAAACAGCAGTAGATTGAGGGGGCCTGTGAATTAAAACACATAAAAATGGCAGCTTGTTCTTTAAAATGAAGCTGAGACATTCAAAGCTGGAAAAAGAGCCCAGCATGATGGGGGAGCAGTTAAACCCACTTCTATGGATGACAGCGAGCCCCCCTCCACTGCCTGTCACTCTAGGCTGGTGGAAAAATTGGTAGTCAGGGGGAGATGATTCAGTGAGGGGGGGCACAGTCATCAGGATTTAGCCATGACTCAGTGATCAGAAGGAAATCGACATTGTGTGTAACAATAAAATCCTGGCAAATAAAAGACTTGTTGGAGAGAGATCTTACATTAAGTAAGCAACGATTATATGTGACTGCTTGGTACATGACTTCCCATCCATTCACATTGTGAAATGCCTGAAATTCTGTATCGCCAACTCAAATGACTGGTTATTAGGCTTGATGGTTTGGGTTCACATGATTGGGTAACATTACATTATATTACATTAAGTTTAATGTGTTACTGTAAAAATGTCCATATACAGTATGTTCTGCATCTGTCAATCATGAAGGTGTTTACTCAGGCTGAACATGTGCCTTCTAATCAGAAATCAGATAAGAAAATTGACAGACCAAATATTGTGTTCAGGTAGTCTTAGCAAAGTTATTGTGTTAGGCCATAGCAGGACAAACACAGATGTACTGTAGCCAATAACATGGACCACTGATGCTTTCCATTCATGTGAGGCCTTTATAGGCTCCTGATATTGTGCATAATCACTCACTGACATCGCTTAATGGAAATCAGTTAAGATTATTAATTACACCTGTGCTTGTCAAATATCCACTTTGAAAAATGTCTGCTGCCTCTGAGCTTTGACAAACTAATTGTGAATGGCGATAAAAAAGGATGGAGCCCTATATTTACCTCTTTGCATGGTTTGCTCACAGTCAACTTGGAACTCTGTTTTTTTTTGTTGCCTCATTCTTCCTTCGAGCCACGAAGGTTCCAATCTCCCAAAACAAAGTTTGTGGGGTAAGAGCCAAGACTCATATCAGAAACAATAAACGTATTATTTGCTGCCTCACACCTGTGAGTCAGCAGTCGAATTCAATCTGCCAAACAGCATGGGACCTTTTGATTTTGTTTTTATGTCACGGAAAGAACTATCAGAGACCTTCAGGTCAACCAGCCCCACCAGAATGTTATCAGCTCTGGTCAGTAAGTGTGGGTGGAACTTTTCAATACATATATAGTAGTGTTTCAACCTATACTTTATCTCTGTACTGCAGTGATTTACCAATGTATTATGTACAGCAGTATACCAATTCGAGCAAAGACAATAACCTTGCAGACCTTACCCCTTGATTCCACTGGGGACATTTATGTTATTTGGCATGTGCAATGCTGTTTGCACAACTTGTGGATTTGCTCAGATTGTGTTTATTTTTGGCAATTCTCCTTCATTTGTGTGGCTCAACTGGGCAGAGTTGAGTATGCTCTCTAGTTAAATCGTTTTGCTATTTGTCCGTACTATACACTGTCTGACTTCCTATCCAGTTCGATATATTGTCTGGGTATTGTTGGTAATGTTACTGTAATGCGGTGGTCAAGTTAAACAAGGACAGGACTTTCATTTAGGAGACCGCTGTTTGTGTCCAGTGTGAAAACAGAAGTCAACAGAGAGTTATTTTAACTTACTAACACAGAGAAGTTGTGTCAGGTACATAACGTAAATTAATTGGATAACATCGCTACATTTGTATATTATATAGTAATGCTGGGCAGGTCCAGTATGCCTGACCCTAGCATGCTGCTGAAAACAGTGATGTATGCCATTTTGCGAGTTCCTGTCCATCAGCCTATACGGTTGTTTTGGTATCAGGATGTTATTGTGTAAATGTGTCGATTCCATTCTTCGGTCATTCTTGAGGCTGTGTAGAAGTAGTGTTATTTGCATGTTTTTGTTCCATTCCTTTTCTTCTGTGAAAGGTAAACAACTGTTCTCTCTGGTTAAAAAAAAATTCAATGTAAAAACCAAAGAATCCTTTCACAACAGTGTCTTTCTTCCGCTCGCTGTTTCATTTTACAGAATGAGGGGAGATTGGATGTTCGGCAGAATGGGATAGAAATACATACCCAGATACAAATCCTGCGGTAACAGGATAAAACCTGCATGGCTCATATCAAATCAGTGTGAGGAATTGCTGTTTTTCGATGGTGTTTGAATTTATACTTCTGCCTGACCAAACAAGTGCTTCTCTCTGATA
>CAEMYA010000051.1:5509072-5527845 GCA_903131615.1 Diplodus sargus
TGATACAAACAGCCGTCAATACAGTGCCTGAGTCTCTACCGGATTGATTTGATTAGTGTACATAAATATTTCATTTTGTAAAATGTCCTTGACAGATTAGTGTCCCATTTGTTTACAACTGTTTTGTCTTTAAATGAGGTAAATCCGCTCTGCAGTCAGTGATGTGAGCTTAGATTTATGGTGTCTGCTACATATGTGCTTATAACTGTATAGTCAGAAAGCATCGGCACAGTATCTCTCAGAATACTGCATAACAAGATGTGTGAGCTTATCTTGTTTAATATGCGCTCACTGTTCAGCTCCCTCCGTCCGTGGAAGCTTTTTGTCCTCAGTGTTTCAACCGTAAATCATCCTTAAGAGAAAAATTCATGTGAAGATTCATCCCGGAGTGACTTCAAATCTGCTGTTCCCCCCGGTTATATCTACAGCCTCTCCTAACACTCGGTTGTATACCGTCTCTTGCAGCATGTGGTTTCCCAGAGGGCTACTTTATTCCACGTGGACCCCTGCCCTCTAAGCTGACTCCAAGCCAGGCGATCAGTCTTTTCATCTCGGTCTCTCGGTCATAAAAATCTGCTTCATTGTCCATGAAACAATTTCAGCCTCTCGAATGCGGACGGCTTCCTTTCCCTGGATGTGTCCCACTGCCGCTGCGCATAAAGCATCTTTGACATGCAGTATATGTTGTCAAAGAAACACAGCACACACTGCGCATTATGAAATAAGATTTTCCACCACCAGCTGTCTCAAAACGATATTGAACCTGATGAAATATCACCAGGTTGCAACTGAGTCATCGCCGTCTAATCGCTACCCGTCCCCGTAGAAGTGAGAACCCTCTGTGACTTATTGCTTTGACAGGTTTAATTTGCTTTAATTTCACGTTTACAGTCGCACAAAAGTCAGACTTGTTGTCAGCCACTGTATTACTGTACATCAAGTCTTATTTTAGTAGCCTGCTAATAAAAAAAAATAAAAAAATCCACCCTGAGGAAATTTGTGCCACGTCATGAATAGTTTATGTATTTCCCCTGTCTTTAACACTAACGAATTTCCTGTCATGATCTCTCTATTATTCAAAATGGCATTAGTCTCTTACACCCCAATCTAATTAAGGCTTAAGAAAATGTAATGAAATCCAATTCGACAATCTAGCTCTGGTCTCCCACACCATGTCTAATGATCCATTGCCTTTTCCGATATAGAAAGGGAGCTGGAGGGAGAGCGAGCCCCCGTCACATCAGCGGCTCTTCAATCCTCCGACGGCGACGCTCCACCCCAGGTTATTACATGAATCTCTTCTAATCAGACAAAGCTATTCTGCACAGGCGGGGCGGGGTCGCAAGCCCAATTCTTTCCCTGTACGCTGCCGATGCGTTTGATACACCGCCATCAGCGCCTTCTGAAAACCATATCCCTCAACAAATTACCCAGAAGTTACCTACCATACTGTGTCACATTCCATATCATGCGGGCATTACCCTGATGCAATATGCATTATCTCCAATAATAGGCCCTCCTGTCAGCTTCGCTTTACATATGCATCACAGAGGTGTGCATTGAAAAAATATTTTTTCCAGGCTCCGAAGGCTTAAATATCATTCAGGGAGGGTTTTTTTAAAAGGTGCTCATCTTAACCCCATTTCCTGTTCACTGTTTCTATTGTACAAACAATATTTTGCAAACACTCCCTTTTATATCGCTGGGCAATAATTTAATTTGTAGGAGGTTAACTATACGTTTAAAAGGTCTAATGTGCAAACAGTTGGTCTGAGCAAATAGGGGGAAGCATATCTCCGGAGTAACCGCTAACTGCAGCTCACTGTAGAGTGGTGTAGGGTTGCTCCTCATGCTAAATAATCTTATCTCAGGAAAAAAAAAAAAAACGTGTTATGCTGTGATAGTGCGAAACAATAACTTGTGATCCAGCGAAAAGTAATATAATTGGCCTTGTTATCTTGGGAAAACCATGAAAACCATTCCGTAGAAGCAGATCTCCCTGCCTGAGTCATTCATGAATGCGTGTAAGTAAAATTCTTACATCAATAGTACATATTGCACCTTTGCACCTCTTTGCCACTGGTTGCCACTTTGCACTTTAAAAAATGTGGCCATTGCAAAGAAAACCAGATATATGTAAATATGTTTACTGTTCATCAAAAGGCCAAGTGCATCTTGCAAATACAATTCAAAGTCCCACCCTGCATTGTCTGCTTGTTGCTCACTCAAGTGGAAAGGGAACATCAAGATGCCGCATATTAAAACAAAGAGGCAGTGAAGCTTAAAGAAACTTTAAACAGATGACACTTCCCCCAGGTTTCTTTTTCCAAGCAGGCCGACTAATGCCTGAGTCTGAGCCAGCTGATTTCTCCCTCTCTCTCTTACTCTCCCTCTCTTTCATCTCTTCCTTTCCTTTTCTTCCCGGGGAAATGCTCCAGCTAATCTCCAGGGGCCTGAGGGCCATTTGCCTGCTCAAGCCACTCTGGCCTCCCAGGACGCCCCAGATGGATCCCATTCTGGGTGTTCATTGAAATCATCCCAGCTGCTTGGTCTCTCTGCCCACAGAAAAAAAGGCATCCTTGCGTCCTCCTCTTACACCCTTAGGAGTCAACTTATTGAGGAGCCGTTTTTTCATTTGCGGTGAGCTGGTTACAGGCAAACTCAAGTCTTGGCCTATTTTATTAAGTTATTGATATGCCACATATACAGGGCAACATTTAGAAAGCCTATTGCCTTTTTTTCTTTTTCTTTTTTATTCAACCAGTCACAAATGGAAAAAAGGCTTCTGCAAATATTGTATTTCATTACTTTATCAAATATGTGTTTCACACTTTGTTACTCCTGTTGATAGCTGGTGGTGATGGGTAATGAAAAAGAAGCCAAACAAATATGAGCTGGATCGTGTCGGTGTGTTTGCATATATGAATTCTTTGCTTGTAATCCCCAAATGCACAGTGGTGTTTTCAGGGACCAAGACAAGTAAAGCCACTACTCCACGATTATCCAAAGTAGCTATCACTGTCATTGTAGCCTTGCATAGCCAGAAATATCTCATCAGTACTGGAGAATGGTTTGGCTGCACCCATTATCATTCTGCGGGGGGAATAATAACATTCTGGCTTGTTTGTACTGCACAATAACCAGGATGTGGGTATAAATACTGATAATATCGGGGGGGTTTGTCTGCGAGCCTAGAATTATAATCCCAGCAACCAAAAAGTTAGGGCTGCTAGCTTCTTTAGGTTTTTAGGGTACTTTAAGTGGCCAAGTTGTGGTGAGGATAATTTGCCACTTTCAGTGTGTAGGTTGCTAGCGGGGCAGTTGTTGTTTTCCCATTTTGAAAACGCTAACCCACTGATAGAGGGAGAGTAAAATGTGGTTAGTCAGACCAACATCGTTTTAATAAAAAGATGCACTGATTTCGTTTGAGTAAGATCTTTTTCGTTTTCATTAGCGCATAATCACCTGAAACTAAAAAAAATTCCAAGAGTGAGCACTTTATAGAGGAAGCATGTCCTCTTCCAGGAGACGTGCTGCACTGATGGCAAACACTGACTTTAATGAGTTCCTTTCACGTTTTTATTGGCCACCATAATGGAGGGGTGAGGCAACCTCGCCAACCAACTGCTCCTAAATCCTGCACACTGGACCATCAAGGAGACTGGTGCTTTGAGCTAAACTTTAGTCTGCTAGCATTATTAAAGGAGAATGCCGATGCCAGCACGTAAACATAAATCTAAAATCTAAATAACCTTTACGACTTGGCTTTCGATCCACCTCACTGCTAAGCATGAATGTGAACGTTCTCGTAATTGCTGTGGCCCATGCGGTGTGATTGAAATGATTGCTAATGGACATAAAAACACGCCAGCTCATGTGATGGGTGCTCCATCCAAAAACCTTTTCAATGAGCTGCCATACCACTGCTTCAAAATCTGGTCAGCCTGTCTTGGCTCCAAACCAGCTCTAGCCCTTTGGATGCCATCCTCTTAAAATTTCATACTGGGCTGATAGAAGTGGGCCCCGAGTAATTGTTTTCCAAAGGTGCATTAGAACTCAAATTGTCTGAGTGCTTTGTTTTGAAGCACAGAATGGGGGTGATAAAGCCCTGTTACTAAAAACCTCTCTCCCTGAGAACCTCTAAGTCGAGCTGACTCACCAACTTCTTTGCTTGATCCAGTGAGGGCAGGGTGTGTGTGTGTGTGTGTGTGTGTGTGTGTGCACATGTGCACTGTGGAGGGTGAGGACTCCCTCCTCGGGGTTTACTCATAATACTTGCAGCTGAGATGTTATCTTCCAATTGAATATAAAAGAGCTTTATTTTCTAATTGCAGCATTGTTCCTGCCACAATGCTGCTGAAGTGCACATACACAGAGACACACAGCAGTGTCAAAACTGTGAACATTACACACTGATGGGATGTAAAGGGGAAAATCTCATTATACAACCACATCACTGGTTGCCACACCGTTCCCCAGCCGATAGAGTAGATGCCCTGCCCAAAACAAGTTGATTACGACTGACAGGAAGAGACATTTACCTGCCCCCCCCCCAGTCATCTATTTTTAATCATAGTCTATCAAAATTAAAACATGTTGCGCACTTTTTCTCTCCAGGCCAGAATGCTTTATTCACCTCACCCGTCCACCTCTGTGGGATTGAGGTTACTGGGCCATGCTCTCCTTGGAGCATTCATGGACACGTCATCTAGAGCACGGGGGGTTTTCTCAGTGGTCTGCTTGACAGTTGGGTCAGATGCATACACACACACACACACACACGCACGCACGCACGCACACACACGTATATTATATATATATATATATATATATATATATATATATATATATATATATATATAAAAAATATATATGTATATATAAAATTACAGTCCCTGCTTAAAATAACCAAGTGCTGACTGGCCCAAGGATTGGGCTGCAGGCCCAGTGCAGTTTGGTATAACATCTCTCAGCCTCTTTCCCAGGCAATTACTTTTGGACCGGCCCGCTCTAACTTTACCTTGGCCCTGTCCCTCTCTCGTCTCTGTTGGATGGTGACATTTGGATGTATAGTGGAGTGGAGCAAAATGGGCAAACAAAATGAGAAAAAAAACAAAAACGTAATAGCTGAAAATCTGAGTGAGAAAAAAAGGTTGAAGTGTACCGTTGATTATGCATTCAAATCCAAGAGTGATTTAGATGACAGCCCACATATCCCGTAGTTACCATGTGACTACATACTTATTTATTTGGCACCATTACCAGTCAATCATCTGAGCCTGGTGAGCCTGAAGGCCTTGGCAGCAGAGAGGAGAGAGAGCAGCTACCGATCCCAGTAATACCAGTATTACTGTTGGTAAAGGTTATGAGGAGAGTGAATACAGGGATGAGATATACAAGGGTTTTGGCTCGGCTGGCTGATTATTTGGCCGTAATTGGGTGCCGTTTGTTGAAACAACTTTAATAGTGAGTCAGTGCACTCGTTGTCACTTGGATCGACCAATCACAGCCTCAGAGTAAGAAATTAGAGAATAACTATCGCTGTAGACCATAAGAATTAAAGGCAGGAACAAAAAACGTTGGACTGTCCAATTGGTATTCATATTGTAGTAGTGATATATAGTAGATTTCTTTCCGTGAACTTATTACATTATCATTTACATCCAGGTTGAGGATAGTGCATCAGCAGTGGACAGATGAAGATTGAACCGGAGCCAGGAAGTCAGTGTTACTCCAACGTTTGATTATTTAAAGAGATGGAGGGAATATGTTCATATGCTTTTTAGTTTCCACCTCCAATACATGTGTAAAACGTATTTATTTTCTGTTTTTTTTAAGCTGTGACCAACAGGAGGTTGCTGTCACGCAGGTGTACCATGCTTCATTTGCATTGCATTTGCAAAGCTTTCAGAGAACTGCCCTTTCATTAAATAGGATCGCAGACTGCTCTCGCACTAGGAGCAGCACATTCCCCTCATTCTATTTTAAATCCATTTGACTAAAGTTACTGTTATAAATATAGTTCAGTAATTGTGTTGACGTTAAGTGTCAGGACTCCGGAGTCCCTCTCCAGAATCCTGGCATCTTTGTCGCCGTGACTGTTCTGAGCCTGTGAAGCCACCATCACACAGATCAGCACACACAAATCTCGGAGAGGCTCAAAGTCTGCTTTAACTTTGTGTACACAGTACACATTTCAGTCTTTTTCCCCATTTCCATCCATTTCTAGATTCATAGTTAGTATACAGACATGAAACTGGTCTCAATCTGCCCATCTGGCACCCGGCGTAAAAGCAAAGCAGGCTATTTCCAGACTGTCAGACTTTCCTGTTTTAAAAGCCTCGAAGAGTCTCGGAAAAAAAAACACACATTTCATCTAAATCAACTCCCAACCTCTCTCGCCTTTTCTCCGAAGCAAAATAATGACAGAGTATATTTGTGCTTTCAGGACAAAAGAAGATCTAAATTCAAAGAGCGCTCTCTTACCCTATCAAAGAACAGTCAGAGGCAAGGACAACGTTTGCTCGAGGCAGGGATGCCAAATGTGACATTTTTGTCTCTATACCTGGGAGAAACAAAACTGCCATAGACAGCACTGATCTCCCTCTTCAACTGTAAGCACAGCACATGGGTTGCTGGGGGGGCCCACTGGGACTGACACCATGTCAAGCCTCCCTTCGATTGGAGTTGTCAGTGGGAATGAGCGATGTAAAATGCAGATGTCAAAAAGCCCTGTGTTTTGCTTGTCCGCGCTGACAGGTTAGGAAATGGAGCGTGCTACCTGACCGGCATGAGAGAACGGCTGCCCTCCGGTGCCACAGCAGTCACATCTGCAGGTTGACGATAAACAAGTTTTAACGCCGTCAATCAGCTTCAGTACTCTCCATTTTCTCTGCGTGCTGCCCCCCCCCCCACGCCTGTCACATTACCAGACCAACACTGTCGAGTTCTGCCACGACTGAACTCTCCCGTTGGTTATTTGTCAGATGAGAACCTTTAAATGCGCTTGCTGGTCATTTAGTGTCGATTTTCCCCCCAAAAATGTTTCGATCGTATCTTTCTTATTATTATGATGACAAAAAAAAGGAAATTAAACCATTTCATTAAAAGGTGTTGCAGTCTGCGTTATTGTTAAATATCTGTCATTTTCAGTGTTCTTGGAACTGATTCATGAGAGGATTATTCTCCTGCCACTAGGAGACCAAAATTACCAAAGTAAAGAAAAGCTGTTCTTGGTCAGGTTATACACTCACGTACGTAACAAAGTTGTGTTTTTGTGTATTCTAATAATAATGAAGACTAATATGTACAAGTACAATGTGCAGGTGTAATGAGTGCAGACTTCCCAGCAGTATTTACAGGGGTTATTGCACAGCCCCATCATTATGGGTTGAAAAAAAGGATGCATCTACCTTAATTATCCAGTTATTTAATGCACCGTGCTATGTGACCCGGATCAACAAAATGATTAACAGTGCTTGACCAACTAATGCACTCCAAGCCTTACTAAATCGAGAAGGTGGATCCTCCGGCAGCGACTTCTACATTTAGGAACCACTACCTTCGTTAAGTGGACTCAGTTGGTTGTCTTTGAGAGTAAATGAGCTGAGAAGTTGACCCTTGAGCAGGCTGAGTCAGGCGAGAGCAGAAACAAAGTGACTGATTCCTTCTACAGATCAGCCACTGGTTTGCCTATTTTGTGTGTCTGTGTGTGTCTGTGTGTGTAAGCGATGTATAGCATTTACTGAATAGGTGACGTGTGTGTTGGATGACATGATGGTGCTTTATTCTGCCTGAAGTTAAGGGTCTTTTAATTGATGTAGCTAAAACATGCAATATGTAAAATGCATTGCTAAAAACTAAACATAAATATATGTTGTTATGTTGTAACAAGCTCCAGTCCTAGTGGTGTCAACACCCCCTCCCCCCCAAAAAGGCTACGTTATAGAGGTGAAAATCATCTACATAGCAGGCAGCTCTTTTATCGAAAAGGAACTTTGCTGTTGGTTTAATCAGTTTGCATGATGTTTGCATGATGTTGTTCCACTAGTGCATGCGTTGACATGTTAAAGGGGCATTACGTAGTTTTGGAGAATTAATTCAAACTCAGAATTTTAACTTTTACAATGTTAATGAGGTAGTACTATGAACTCAGAGATAATTATTTTTTCATTAAGGTCAGAAAAGGTTGCTGTACGGTTGGAAAAAAAGTTATGTTGAACAAGTACTATTGAATCAAAATTGTAGAAGGTTTATGTTTGATTGGGGCACAAGTAAAGGGGAGCAACTTGTTTGGTTTAGGATGAAATCCTAATTGTTCATATTTAATGAGGAAAACATCTAAAAGTCTTTTTTTGTGGGGGAGGAAAAAGGGTTAAGATGACTGCCTTAACAATCTGATCATCTACACATGTGCTTGTAAGTACACTAACAGTGCTTGTGTAGTTATGTTGACGCTGCATCATTAGCACGGAATGGGTATGTAAAAATCTGTCATTTTCAAGCAGTAATCTCAGTGAGGAGCTGTTTCATGCTTTTATTTGAGAGGATTTAGGAGCTTCCATTCCGACCAACTATGGAACATATGAATTTCCTTTTAGCCAAACTGGCAGGCAGATTTTTATAACCAGCAGAGAGGAGAAATGAAAAGCGAGTCGTTTGAGCCCATTGCAGGCCTGAAAGTCAAATTCATCCCATCATTCTGGAATCCTGATGAGATCAGAGTCAAAGATTCGTAAGCTAAAATGCAGCCTTAATGAAAGGACGGCCTGGGGTAGACCGGCTGGAATGTTTTATTCCTTTCTTGTATTACTATTTCATGGCTCTTCTTTGCAACACATCGGTGTGGTTATTAAAATGGCTGAAAAAAATAGATCCCAACCATCTCCTACTATATCACTGTCCACAGCCACTATTGTTTTAAACCTGTGTCAGATGAGGTTGAGGTGGGAATGAAGAACTCAAAGATATCTGGACCACTACTGTGTGGCTCATCTCAGCTAAAGCACAAACAGCTCGAGAAAGAGATTCCTGCAACCTTGCATTTAAACTAAATGCTGTTGTCTGAAAGAAGAATAAGGTTAAAACTACCTTATCGTTTCCAAACTTTGAAATACAACTTCTCATTTGGAACGGACAGCCGCTCAGGGACCTTGTGCGGAAAACGTATGAAGAATGCATGTGGATTGCAATTACGGCCCATAAATTCCACAGCCCGATGCCTTGAAAATGTGCGTAAACTCATAAATGCATTCATTGGATATTAAGAAAGTGTCGTCAAGCAGACAGAGACAAATGCCTGTTATTAACGGCAACAAACCCTCCATATGTTCTGCCTCAAGTTTAAGCCTCAAACTTGGAGGATCGGATCAATGTGGTGTTAACACTGTAGGCCGTATGTTTCTCAGAGATAGTCATTCTGTACTGTATATGCCAGCAAGGTACATATGGACATTGCAATATGTAAATAGAAAATGAAAATACAGATAACCTCTTATATATTTGATCATCATATGAGAACAAATCCAAATGCAAATTAAATACGCTTAATATAGCAAAGAATAACCACCATTTTATTACAATTTAAAAATGCCATTGACCTTAGGTGCCATTAAAAGCCATTTAAACCTCGAAATGATAAAGCTGCAATGTGCAAGTTCCCCATAATAAAGTACGTAAGGAGGTTAAAGTTCTGTTTGAGACCTTCACTGTATGTACTAAATTCATTTTTCAATGATGTCTGGATCACCTTGCTTATAAATGAGTGGGTCCTCCTGGTAAGAAATCAATTGGTGGTCGGCTGTCATGGTGACGAAAAAAAAAATGCAAGTCAATGAAATGAAATGGCGGAGGGGAAAAGTTCAAAGAAAGAACCCATTCCAAATCTTTTCTTGGCAGATTGGCCTTGTTCACCATTCATTTCATTAGCAGCAGATGTGGTTTTTGCCCCACAGGGCTAAAACGAACATTTCAGTAGAGTATTCTGGGGTGAAGAGGCAGGTGTTGAGCTGTGAACTACAGTGTCTGAGAGGAAAGGAGGAGATGGGGACAAACTGCCTCATGGAGAAATGGAAAGAAAACGTTGACGTACTGTTAAAACTGTACTGTACTGACGTACTGCTTCAACAAAGACAGACATTCATAAACTGCATTTTACAGTAATCAAATTGCTGGATCCGGCAATTCCAGACTGTTATCGTTTATCCTTTTCACATCTGAAAATGTAAATTTTACATGTGCATTACATATTTTCACATGTGATGTGGCTATTTACACATGTAAATTGCACATTTTCACAAGTGATTGGAGGAAATGGGGACAGATACGTCTTTCTCTTCGTCGTGG
Source organism: Diplodus sargus (assembly GCA_903131615.1). Classification (NCBI taxonomy): domain Eukaryota; kingdom Metazoa; phylum Chordata; class Actinopteri; order Spariformes; family Sparidae; genus Diplodus; species Diplodus sargus. The sequence goes on from CAEMYA010000051.1 coordinate 5,519,417, forward strand.
AAAAATGCACATCAAACTTTTAGATACTGTCGTCCAAACCTTTCACATTATTGAACTTTATTTTACAGATATCACATTGCTGCATCCGACACTTCAGGACAATTGTCGTTCGAGCAACCCCTTACGAAATGTCACATAAATTCCACATGTGACATTTTCACGTGCACTTGCCGATTTTTACGTGAGAACTGGACATTTTCATAAGTGAGCAGCTCCTTTTTAAAGTTGAATTAAAACTTACCACATGTGAAATGTATATTTTCACATGTGAGTGATGTACATTCAGATGTGATTTAGTTTTTTCCCCATGTGCGTTAGAATTGAATCACGTATTTAATCACGTGGAAACAAAATAGTACAGTGATATGACATGATATGTTTCTTGCCTTGTTTATTTTAATTGAACTAATATTTAAACATGTGAACAGGGGATTTTTTCAAATGATTGGCTTTTTTCCCATAGGACTGAAAATGTGTCATATGTGAAACTTACATTTTCACATGTTCATAGCGAAGACATGGATTACAGTTCCCACATGTGTAGACATCCAACTGTTAATTTCTTTTTTTTTTCCCTGTACCAGCATTTGCTTTCTACCTGCTGTTGCTCCCCCACCTTTGCAATCAATGCTGCACATCCACGGGAAAAAGGGTATTGGCCCTCTGGTAAAATATGATTGTGAAACTATATCCATTTATATTTCTTGACAGTACCTACTGTAATATCCCCCAAATCAAATAAATGTCATCATTCATCACACAAGCCAGCATCTTCTAAATTTGAGAGGTAGAGGAAAATTCAATTCACTTTGGCTTGACATCCATCTATCAACATCGTATCCCCTAATTGAACTCTAAAGGTTCTAACTTTTATCTTGGGTCTAAACGCTGCACTACTGTGTATGCTTTACTAGAATGCTACAAGTTTTCATGTCTTTGTAGGCCAGGGTCAAATATGACAAATTTATCAGTAAAAGAAGAGAAAATATTGATGCCTTTTATCATTGCTCAAACAAATCTGCAACATTTTGAAGTATAGGTGCACCATGAGCCCATGTCGAGGGACTGTATGACAATTATGTGGGCCACAAAACCTATATTCAAACTAAAAACTAAATTATTGTTGTCAATTTGCAAAATCGTACAACTGCAACACTCTCTCCCCTGCATTCCAGCATAAAATATCAGAGCAGTGGGTAAAGGTGGGCAGATACAATGCTGCTTGCCCTTGATAAAAATAAAAATGCATGTCAATCTTATGATCAGGTAGGGGGAACAGCAGAGGAGATGCTCTGTGAGGATATTACGAAGGCTTGGTCACATGCTCATAGATCATCAACATTGCAGTGTGCACGCTGCGACAGGACGAGGCATAGACATGCTGCATGTTGCATGCAAAAGAGGCAGCTGTAGTGCGAGCCAAGGCGATGGCATGTTGGTGAAAATTGAGTCTTTCGCGTTGAAAACAGATTCGACATCCAACAACGAGAGTTTTCAGCGAAAAGCGGTTTCGCAATTTGGTGATTTCTGAATAATCACGAATAATTTGTGTGGCTGAAGTGTGAAGCAGCAACAGGTTAATGTTGAATAATTATCCATTCACTCTTTACACACAGTGGACGGTTCTCAATATTGTACATTTTGGTTGATTCCTATTCAATATTCATGAGAACAAAACACTGAATGACACTTTCAGAATCTAAAGCAGCTAAATGTAGACTGCATGAAGAGCTCTGAACTTTGCGAAGGTGCTTGTGTGTATACTGTGTTTCACAGTAAAAGGTACTTTTTTTCCCTGAAAGGCAATTCAGAGTGCTTGTTTTTTGAACATCCGAGGATACCACTTTCATATTGCATTATCTGCCTGGGAAATATTGTGAAAATACTGTGGACGGAGTATGGTATGGGAAAGCCGAACTTAATTTACAGAGATATGGAACGGGGGGGGTGAATCATAAAAGGCTTTTCACACTGTGAAGAGCACAGAGAGGCAGATCAGAAAAACGGCGGTCCCTCAGGATACACTGTCATTCTCAGCCGAGGTCACCCAGCCTGTTTGTTTTCACCACCGCACTCTTCCCTGAATTAAATCCCTCAGAAAGAAATGCTGCAAATTCCTCGTTTGTTTATCTGTTTCATTGAGGGCTTCAGAATAGCTGTTTCTTGAGCCACTGATGGCTAAATCCACTGTGACATTATTCTACTTATGGAACTTATGATTGAATGTGTTAATCAAGTAATCAAGCTACCAGAGAATGCTAGTCTGAGTGATACGGGGCAGGATTTACTGTATGGCCGGCGCTGAGAGGGGAGGCTCTTTCTGGTTTTCGCTCATGTATCATTTATGATTTTATCAAATATTGAAGTCAGGCTTCACTGTGCTATTCTACTCGGAAACAGATTTACCTTTCAATCAGTACATAATCGGTATGTAGTGCTGCCATCGATTTGAAGATTCGTAGTTGCAAGTAACTTTACAGGAGTCAATCATCGGCAGGATAAAATGTTAGCCGCTAAATTCGCTGTAAATCCATGGATCAGTATGTATGTGTCATAGGCCTTGTGCCATACAGACATGTGTACAAAACGTGTCATATCACATTCACATTACAAGTCTATTAACTGACTTTCATATCCAGAGGTGGAGGGGATGGTGGTGGAGTTACAGGCAAGCAGGCTGCCAGACCAATCATAGTTCGATCACAGTTCTGGCAGCGGTACAGTGGCTGGAGCTAATCGCAGCTGTTCGAGACAATGCTCCAGTTTCCACCAGCTGCACCACTGCATGTTTCAGCAGCGTCCCAGAAGTGACTCTCCTACTCTGCTCTGCGGAAAATAAGTGCCAAGGCTATTATTCATAGAAGAGGACTGCAGCCAGGTCAATCTACACAGAGCAGGATGAGCCAGACTGGAAGTCAGACAGCAGAATAGGGCATAGTGCATCCGGTTTTCTAAACTAAACATCCTGTGCCAACTTGGTATCTACACCACAGTCAGATATATCAACAGTAATCCCACTTAAGCAGACGTACAAGGGACAAACTATTAAATGGTTTCACTGTAAAACCTTCTCAACGATGTAGCAGAGACATGCCCGGTTTAACCAAACTGTAAATGTGAAACGACAGTGGCGAATGACCATAATGTTGCAACACCAATGGCTATATTTAAGGACACCTCTGAACATTTCCAGCCATGTTTGTGGCAGCCAAAATGGGTATAATATAATAGCCAAATGTGATGGTTCCCTAACCCCTAAACCTAACCAGACTGTACGCACAGCACTTTGACAAGAGACAAAAGAAAAATTTAACCTGAAGAAACACGCAAGGTTGCAACATAAAGGAACATTAAGCTTTATCTTATCTGTGGTTTTGCAAAAAACATTTTTTTTTTCACTCTGCCGATCGGGTTGCATTGATCATTTCGTGTCCTCGCTGCAGGGTTGATTTGTTATATTATCACAGGTTACACATTTAACAGTGACGAGGTAACTAGCTCGGATAATGTTGAAGGGACAATATGTGAATGTTTTAGCTGAAAACATTTTTAAAAAAATCACTGAAATTATGAGCCAAGTATGAAAAAATGATGTTCGTGTGTTGCAGAGATGTCTACTGGGGTTAGCATACTAACCAGCTAGCCTCGTTCACGTCCAAAAATCCACAAGCGGTGTAAACACTTACACACCCCTGGTTCTCAAGTTCCCAGTCCAGAACTCTATCAGCATGGCTAACTGAGCTAACTGGCTAAATGCAATTACAGTAACTCTGAAAATATGCCTGTTTGGTTCGGGTATGACTTTGACAGGGTACCAGTCCTTACACATTGTACTTTTAACAGAACACACAGCTTTGATTTTGTTTTGCACAAACATGTTTTCATCTTCTGTATCAACCTACCAACACCTAAGACTTCAGAAGCAATACTGTCATTGTGAGCCACACAGCAAAGCAGAATATGTACAGGATTACTGTATGTGACAATAAGCTTTGGATGGGCTGGCAGAACAAAAGGACAAAGTAGCCTTTACACTGTGTAGGGGCTTTGTGCTACTAAGCCCGTGACTTTCCCTTTAGCCAAACACACTGATTTCATTTGATGTTCAGGCTCTATACGAATCAAAAACCTGGAAAACAAGGTCAAAATAATATTCTGCCGCGGTGAATTCACTGTCTTCCGTCTATTTCCAGTTTTACTCGTTCATTATTCATCTCATCGCATGTCTGAAACAGGTTCTGTTCCAGTATTATGTCACCGGTGTCGTATGCAACATTTTTGACGTATTTGCTCATATCTCACCAGGCCTGCCTCACCAGTCTTCAGTGATTCTAATGCGATTATTGCCACCTCGCTGGCCATTTCAGTTGCCAGGGGAATAGCCAGCACAGTGATTCACTGACCTCTCTAGTCAGTACATGGATGTGCCTCTAATTAAATGCACTTTCAGAGGAGAGAGTCAGTGCGTGATATGACTGGTGCCGGTTTCCCTGCAGAGCTTTACCTGTCCATCTCGGAACTGCTCTATAGTGTTTGCATGAGTAAATATAGATGGCAGCAGGAAATAGTGGATGTGGGTATTTGTGTTGCCCAGCACTGTTAAAGTTGTACACACTCCCGCATATTTTTTGGGGATTGGGGAAATCGGATGACATCGCGACATTAACATTGAGATTGCCTTTCCGAGAGCTAACAGGTGAAAATGTCAGCATCGCCAGCACGGAAGCACAGGCCCTGTGTCAAAAACTTTTTTTTTTTTTTTTTACGGTTGAGTCAGTCCATCCCTAGATCACGCACTCAGTTGGGGTACTCCATGGTCCAGTAAGTTTACACAAATTCTGCAGTTCATTTCGGGCTCCTCACCTTCTGTGTACGAACCAATGGAGCGCAGAGAGCGGCATAAATAGCGCTTCTAAAAATAAAGTGAGTCAATGGATTGAGGCACGGCAACTCGTGTCTAAAGGACCCCAGATAAAAAAACACAAGTGACGTTTTGTTTCGCTTCATGGCAAAGATGAGATAACGTATGCTCCCTCTCATGTTAGAATGAGATAAAAGTCCCTTTCGCCTCATGTAAAATGAGATGATTATGTCGCAGCAAAACCACATCTATCATTTTCTTTTTTCCGCGCTCGCTGTTATCAGTTCAGAACATTGATTATTGTTGTGACTTTGAAATCGTCACCATGACCACCCAGCCAGCCGTCTAGAATGGCTTGCTGTGCAGGACATTCTCCTGACCGCAAATTACTGTATTTCACTCCTATAGGGTGGATGCTGCAATCAGTGTGCTGCTGTTCCTTGTGCTGTCACATGCCCAGTCAGAGGGAGCCAACGGTGCAGAAAGGTTCTGGGCCGATGAACAAGCACACAGCCCTCTGATTACGGCGGCGCTGTCTCTATTCAAGCCTTTGTGACACTCAGAGACACAATTAGTCTTGACGAGCAAAGAGCCCTCTTGTGCCTGCCTTTTACCTGCTCCCATTCCTGTCCTCTAATTCAATTTACAAGCAGCAAATATGATTGCTGTGTGGATTCCAGACAAAACTGATGCCGCCGCTCTGTTGTTGTCTTCTTGTAATTGAGTCACAGATGAGTGACCCCCCCCCCACACATGTAATAAAGATACACATGAGATACTTGAGTACTGTCAGGCTATAACAACACAAGTACACATCAGCGAGGGCAAGATCATGTTGAGTTAATATTTCATCAGCGATTTTGGCTGCGTATACTAGGTGGCAGGACGGCAAGTCGTTGTCAGTAGCAGCCAATACTGCTGTGTTTGTACAGACACTGTGTGTGATGCCTGCATGCTCTGAATCGGAACCTTACAAGTAAACCGTGAAAAAACCACGAAGTGCAGTTAAAATAAGATGTTATCAGAATTATTTGAGAGCAGTCGAAAATGTAGACCATTTGAGATCTTTTATTGGTTTTAAAATCTATTTCTGCTCTCCCACACATAGGCAAGACAGACAGTTTCAGCATCAATGGAAGCTTTCATCCGAGAAAATAATCACGTCCCGAGGTAGGTGGGAAGTTTCCGGCCTCGTGTGTTTAACGTGGATTGAAGTCGGAGTGGCGGAGAGGTTTTTGTACCGTGGGCTTTGTCAAGTGTGGACAGTGCTTATTGAGCTTCACACTTACAGTTCATTGCCCATTTCAGACAGCGATTCAGCAGTAGCTCCAATAGCAAAACCGAACCCAGCAGTGTAGGCGCAGCACCGCCCCTGTTTGTCATTTCAAACAGCATGCCAGTGTCATGGAACCTAAAGAGCCACTACAGTACACATCATAACATAATCATCTGCAATCTCTCTGATCTCACGTTTCCACCTGGATTCCACCTGAAAATGAAAAAAAAACGTCTCTGTAAGCCGTTCATAATCACATGGATGTTGTTCCAGTAGCCTGTGTTGTGATTGAGGTCCTGACCAACATGCATCATGGACAGTGAGAAATTAAATTGCATAGTCTTGGTCAGTAAATACACCGGAGTGAGATTTTGTTTTCCGGGGGGGTGGGGGTGGGGGTTCACATTTAATTGGGAGATTTTCTTTTCTATACACGTTTCCAAAGACAGTAACTGCAACCACACAATAGTGGAAGGCAACAAACACGTTGCTAGTTGAAGTTTTTTGTTTGAATCACTTTGCATAATCTACAGCATCACAATTCAGCCTTTTTTTTCCTCATAAAAGTTCCCAAAGACACACCCTGCTACCACATTACTGTTGTCTGGTCTTGTAACGTTGCTTTGTGGATTGAAGAGTGGGACATTTCTCTTTGATTTTGCGTAGTATCCAGCGAATCAGTGGATCTGTTTAGTTGTCAGACTGTGAACGCCATCAAAACGTCACAACCCCGTCCCACGCTGGCAGCTTACAATTCCACACAGACATCGTTTCACCTCCGTCATGGATCTCTGTTACTACCTCCGCTAGCTGATCGGTCGTTACATACCGCCTCTGTAACCTTGTTATACAGTTGGCTAGGCGGAATAATGGTGCAATATTCCCGCCTTGAGAGGTCGAGTGAGAAGGGCTTAGTCGACTGACGCACACACATACAAACACACACACTCTTATAATGTTCGAATCTACTTTGAGAAATTAAATGACAGTCCTCTCCCAAAACACTGCGGTCCTACCTTGGACTGGAAGTCTAGACGGTGTGTTTCTTTGTTAAGATCAGCAGTATTCTGCAGACCGTATGAATGTAGAGAAAAATCGAAGAAAAAAAAATGTGTCAACTAGATGAGAAAAAACTGTCAAGATTATGTCTCTTTTGGAATACAGTCATTTTGATCGCAAGCTGGCTGTTCAACGATCACATGTATTATGAAAACAGCAGGTTCACGTGCATCCTTGTGGAAAATGACAAACCATCTGTCTCGACCACGTGACTCACTGCAGTGACCCTCGCTCGGCAGACAGCTGTGGCTCAGGTCGCCCAAAAATCAGAGGGGTCGGTGGGTCTGTTCCCATCTTCTCCTGTCAGCATGCTGAAGTGACCTTGGGCAAGATACTGAACCTCAAATTGTTCCCAATCATTGGTATGTGAGTGAGTGTCTGTGTGTGTATGGGTGGAAATATCCCAATGTTGTTCTTTTTATAAATGTCATAAAATTGCACAAATTATAAAAGGGAGCAGTTTTTAGAGTTTAACAGCACTCTGCCTCACAGTTTGAAGGTAAGGCAAGCCTCACAGACTGATGATTTGCAAATGAACGTAGTGTATCGTTTTCCATGTGCTTTCCATGTGCCTGAACATTTCAACCCCTAAAACAGAGAACATGCCCAAATGTGTCCCCTTTTTTGGCGGATGTTTAGTTCAATCTGATTAAACTTTGACACACAAAATTGTAAACTGTTTCTCGTGTCCAGCCAACTTGAGAGAAGCAGCGGCATTGACGGGAAGTATTCCTTGCTTATGTCTTTGTTCAAGACAAAGAATTTAAAGAAAAAGGAAGGGTCATTACGTCACAGAATCTTACTTTGGGTCCAGATAGAATGTACAGCTGTATTGACGTCAGTGGGAGTTGCATGGAGGAACACTCTCATATCTACGTCGACTTCTGATGAAGAAATGCCTCCAGACAATGGAGGACCACTTCAGAGAGTTAACCACTGATTATTTTTGTCCACATATTGTTCCATCTCTCTTTAAAAGCAAGGAACCTCTGTCTGTCTGTGTGTATGTATGTGTGTGCGTATGTGTGTGTGTGTGTGTGTGTGTGTGTGTGTGAAATATCTCCGCGGATCAGGATCAGACTGACCTGAGAGTTTCAACATGGCTGCCGCTTGGTTCAAGGGTGTGCCATGCGGATTTGTTTGGATTACAATGATACCGTTAATGAATTATTTCATAAATGCTTTATACATTCTGGAGCATAGTCTATCGGAGCCCCCACAGTGACATGCGCA